>MU688552.1:35384-52168 GCA_026770625.1 Nicotiana glauca | reverse complement strand
GTTTTTAGCGCAAATACGTTACTGTATTTAATGTTAATGTCGCTTGAATACAGCTAAATACATGTCAAACTTAGCTGGAATTCCATTTTTTACGCCTATATTTTTTGTTGTATTAATGAATACAACATCTTAAATACATGAAATACACTGTATAAAAACATAAAAGGTATCTATAACACGTAATATAGCAAAGGGTATCTATAAATGTCTAATTAGACCAAAAAGATGGTGCTTTATGAAAAATTCCCAATAACTAATCCCGAAATAATTAATCATGGAATAACTTGTTTCTCAACTAAACGACCCCTTAGTCCATATCATTTGAATAATTGTAGAACTCAGCATGTATTTTTAGGTCTACCATACATTTACATGAGCCTTATCTCAACAAAAGTAATACTCCTATATACTCAAGAACCAGAAGGGTCTGGGTTTACTATACAAGTTTCAATCTTTTATAGGTTTTTAGCCACAAAAATCATGAACAATCATGTCAGTGCATAAATGTCAAGTTTAATTATGGCAAAGTAAAGGAGGGGGAAGTGGTTGAGGCAACAAAAAAAGAAAATAACAGGTGACTAAAGTCAAAAGAGAAAAGTAGCTACAGAATATAACTTTGTCAAACTTTGGTTGGAAGGTAAGTAAAAGGAAGCAATATAGAAATTACAACAATAACAACCCAATGAAATCCCACAAGTCGGGTTTGGGAAGGTTAACGTGTACGCACACCTTACCCCTAATCCGAAGGAATAGAGAGATTGTTTCCAATAGACCCTCGACTCACGAGGATGGAAATCATAATGAGAAAATGGAAGGAAAAAAAACGTAGATGAACAAAATCTCTAGATTCTTGAAAAAGATATCTTCACAGTTTTAACATTCAAAAAGAAATACAATCACACCTATGCACATGAAACTTGATTGAGAAAAAGGAAGAAAGAGAGCTTTTAGTTAATCTGTCACATGTAAAAGCTCAAACTATATTGAATTGACACTCAACAAAACAAGAACTCCAACTGCTAAATTCATTCCTCTTTTCATCATTTGATGTAATCAATTGTAGCTGGTAGTTCTCTCTCTTTTCCCCTCCTTTTTCTCTTCTGTAAAACTAGCAGAAAAAAACTGAGATAATGGTGACGAACGAAAACAATATTAGTATGGGGGGCGACAATTCAAGTCATGACGTTGTTCATTTTTCCTGCCAATCTTTCTTGATTTCAAATGTATAGTTGATCTCCAAATAGCACTTATTATCGTCATCAAGGAACTGCGTACAAAGCAAAAACAAGAAAAAGGACTTAATTTGGTATTGCTTAGAAGCACTTTTTAGCGATGCCTTATCTTCTAAGGGCCAAAACGATATAAATGTGAAAGCGTCCAACAACCTACAAATTTTAGTAAACCTAATAACTCTGCTTCATTTAGTATTTTAATGTACTGGTCCCCTTGTATGAGATTTGCCAAGTTCAATGCATGATAAGCTTGCAGATTCACTCATAACCAAGCCATGCAAGAGACTAGAAGCTTCATAATTCAGTTTCTGGTGTTTATAGGATAGTACGTTTATTGAATGGTTAAGATAAAGAATATGTTAAGAGCATTAAAGACAAAAAAGAAAAATTACCTTTGTCCTAGCAGAGTAAGATCCTCTTGCGAAAATACCAGAAGGGGTGGTGTCTTCTGGCATTTCATGTGTATAAGGCTCCAACTGAGGACTGAACGCCCCGATCATTTGTTTCGCGCTGTCGACTGAAATAACGTTTGTGAAAAAGGGAAAACATTAGTTAAAACATCAAGAATAAACTAGTTATGCCCAAGAATTGACACACACACATATAGGTGGAAATGTGAAGGGACGGAATAGTACCTTTGATACCGGTTTTCCAAACTGTGTTCGTGTATTTAAGACCGGTCACTATGTTATTGCTGACCTGGAATGTAAACTTTAGGCTGTATTTGCTCCCTTCTTTCAGGACAAACCATGGGCTCTTGGGATTTCCGTCCGCAGGGATAGGAAGAACAATATCAGATCTACCAGGGGACTTAATTTCAAGGCTCAAGATTGTCACTTCTGGATCCAGGGATTCTACATTGTACAACAGTCACGAAAACTATCAAGATTTATACCAAACCCTTGGTTTTTAGCGCAGAAACAGAATGATTCTCAAATGTAATTAAAGGGTCATCAAGATTTTACCAACCACAAGGTCATATTACGAAGTTCCATATTGCGTCACAGAAAATTCGAGCAGAGAATTTTGGAGTTCCTCACCTTAACATATCTTGAAAATGAAAGCAACACAGAAGGAAGTATTCACTCACCATAACTTAAGTACAATGACTTACGACACAAATTACTGGAATTTGGTACTACGACCGTGAGAACAGTATTAGCACTAGAAATGAAGAATCAGTTAACCGAATCTCCATATCAGGTGGATTATTAGTGGTTTTCTATTATTTACCAATGAAGTTAATTAAGATGGAAATCCTTGAATTAAAAGGAAAATGGTGTTTTGATTCCTGGATGATTCCACCAAACTATTTATTTGATTCGTTGATACTCAATCTCTCCAGCCGAGGGTCTATAGGAACCTCTTTGCCCTTCCAGTGTAGGGGTAAGGCTGCGTACATCTTATCCCACAAATCCCACTTGTGGGAAATCACTAGGTTCATTGTTGTTGTTGTTGTTGTTGTTGATACTCAATCTCATTAACAGGGAATTCTTTCAAATCAAAGCAAATCTCTACTAACTATGCCAACTTAAGCATGTATCAACTGATCAATTGACTGAAGATACTCCCATGAAATAAGATCCAAGAAAATATTCCCTTTTTTCTTTTTTTAGATGCATTTGGAAACTTCACATAGGAACAGGTCCAATTTTGTGGTAAACTTTTTCACATTCTATCACGAGCTTATTTGTTCGGCCATAGATTCCCAAATTTATTTTGAAAAATCTGATTTAGGTGAAATTTCGTTTGAAGATGAAAATTTGTATGGACATACGTTTTCAAAATATATTTTCCAAATTTATTTTGGAAAAATATGTGTATTATTAGGGATTTGGCCCAAAACCAGCTATCGAGCTGTTTTGGGATTTGAGACTTGGGAAAAACAAAACCAGAAATCTAACAACAAAGTTGACAGAATCTTGAAACAAAAACAATATTTACCTCCAACAGCATTAATATCCACACTTCCAAGGAGCTGCTCCTTCCACCTTCTCAAACTCTCATCATCCTTAAACCAACATTGACTCAAATCAAACACCACAAAATAAACATTAAAAAATGAATAAAGATAGCATTTTTATTTCCTTTCAAGAAAACAAAAAGGGAAAAAAATCATGAAATGTTAAAATACTAGGTAATTCCTTCCCATTTGAGAGATAGCATGTCTCCTAGAATTAGTCGAGATGTGCGCAAGCTAATCCAGACACCATGGTTGTAAAAAAAAATCATAAATGTTAAACACGAGGTGATTTCTTTCCATGTGTTCCGAACTTTGTCCGCCCGAATTGGTGGAATTAGTGCAGTTACGCGTAAGCTGGCTCCAACACCACGACTACAACAAAAAATAGGAAGAACAATGAAATGTTAAAAGAGAAGAACACACCTTATCTTTTTCAAATTGTTCTTTGAGAGTACATTGAGGACCCAACTCAATCTTATTATTAGTTTCATCATCATCTTCTTCTTGATCAGTAGTATAAATTGAAGTTTCACTCATTTGCCTACTAACCCTATTATCATTATTATTCCCAACATTTTCATTCTCAATCTCAGGGTCAGAATCACCCATAATAATTCCTTTATTACCCTCAGAATTTACAGCTGCCCCATCTTTACTTTCAACATTTTTATCATCAAAACCCATTCTTTTGCTGCTGCTGCTGCTTTCAGCAATTCCAACAGCCAATAACATGAACCAAAAAAAAAAAAAACAGTGTTCTTGAAAAAAGAAATAAAAGGGCTTTTACTAGTTTTGTTCTAAATAGATTTTGATATTATGTTATGATTATTATGACAAGAAAAGAACAGAACTAGAAAAGCCCAAAAAGAAAAAGCAACATGTTGAAGAGAGTCTAATAAGAATCTCCCTTTATAAAAAAACAAGAAAATTTTTTGGTCATTTTTGTAAAAATGGTTAGATGTGAAAAACGGTCAAAAAAAATTCAAAGAAAAGAAATACCCTGAAAGTATTACTACAAAATGGTAAGAAGAAATAGACACCAAGAAAAAAGAGAGAGAAAGAAGGAGAAAGATTTGGAGGGGTTGGGTTTGTTTTGAGGTGAAAAATGAAATGGTTATGTGGTGATCCAAATATTGTGAGAATTTAATTATTGCAAAATATGAAGAATAACAATAATAGTAATAATTAAAATTAATAATTTTTAATAACAATAATAATAAGAGAGAAAAATTGAGGAGAGATCGTGAAGGTCACTTAGGAGACAGCTTAGGATAGGGTGGAAGAGAGAGATTCAATTCAAATATATTTTTGACATCTTCTCATTGGACAATTATTCATTTGCGAACTACGTGCATCTCTTTCACTATATAATTATATCCTTTACCTCAAACCATTATTATAATTTTTGTTTTTCTTTTCCTTTTTTTCGGTACAATTATATGTATGCCGACTAATTTAGATTCGCGTCATGTAAAGATTGTCAACGAGTTTTTTTCTATAACAAATAAAAGCACATTTATCATTTTACTACACCTCTTTGATCGGTTAGGTCCGGACGGTTTATTTTCATGTCCACAAATACTATTGAAGTAGCTTGTTAGTAGGGCAGCAGTACATAAAGTCATGTTTGTAATTGTTACGATCCAAATTTTCCACCGTCGGGAGTCGTGATGACGCCTACTAGTGAAAGGTAGGCAAGCCAACCAACTGATCTACTTACCTTGTTTCCATTAGCAGTTAAGAGCTAACAATTAGATAACAACAGAATTGAATAAGCGGAAGATTGCATTGTAAAGTTTTAATAATACTGCTAATACCAATCCATAACAAATCTACTCAAGACTGGTGTCACAACTTCATAGACTGATTAGGAGTATTACAAATAAAGGTCTGAAAGAAATAAATATAACATTGTCCCTGGAAATACATGAAAGAAACAGGAATAGTAAATAGAAGGAGACGCCAAGGCCTGTAGGACTGCCTCGGGTCGCTTGATGAATACGAAACAACAATCTCACTGTGGTCCGAAGTCTATAACACTGGGATCTGCACAAAAGAGTGCAGAGTGTAGTATCAGCATAACCGACCCCATGTGCTGGTAAGTGCCTAGCCTAACCTCGGCGAAGTGGTGACGAGGCTAGGTCCAGACTACCAAATAAACCTGTGCAGATAAATAATGTACAACGGAAAATAGAAGCAGAAATATACAGTCAAGAATAGTAAATAGAAGGAGACGCCAAGGCCTGTAGGACTGCCTCGGGTCGCCTAATGAACACGAAACAATAATCTCACTGTGGTCCGAAGTCTACAGCACTGGGATCTGCACAAAAAAGTGCAGAGTGTAATATCAGCATAACCGACCCCATGTGCTGGTAAGTGCCTAGCCTAACCTCGGCGAAGTGGTGACGAGGCTAGGTCCAGACTACCAAATAAACCTGTACAGATAAATAATGTACAGCGAAAAATAAAAGCAGAAATATACAGTCAATGATGGGTGGGGGAAACATGATGCGAGGAAATATCGGATAGCAACATGAGGACAACAATTAAATATCTAGAACACCACAATTCAGTTATCAACAAGAATCGAAAACCAAACAAGTGTACGGCATCACCCTTCGTGCTTCCACTCTCATCCTCACCATAAAATCAATATAAATTATACGGCATCACCCTTCGTGTTTTTACTCTCATCCTCACCATAAAATCAATATAATCGGCACGGAATGGTACATCGTAATGCCGTGTGCTTTACACTTCTTCACAAAATAATACACGGTATCACGCTTCGTGCTTTAACACTCTCTCACCAAAATAATGCACGGCATCGCCCTTCGTGCTTTACAAATTTCCCCACCCAAATAACAAACACAACCAATAAGGGAAAGGAATAAATGAGTCATAATAAAATCCTGGTAAGGGAACAATATCAAAACCACAACATCTTGGTAAGGGAACAACATTAAAAGCAATAACGTCCCGGCAAGGGAACAATATCAAAAGATTCAAAACCACAACATCCCGGCAAGGGAACAACATTAAAAGCAACAACGTCCCGACAAGGGATCAATACCATAAACCTTTTCTCATTTTCACATTTTTCTCACAACTTGCTTCACTATTTGAGCCAATGCTCTATAAGGTTCAATTGTCAATTATACTTTCACAAATCACTTTGCAACTTGAGCCAATGCTCTTCAATATACAAATACCAATATTCTTTCCACAACCTTTCTTAACAATAGCAATCACCACATTAAACATGAACAATACAACAGTGTCACATTAATCACAACAGAAGACTCACGGGCGTGCTTGACACCAACGTATAGATACTCGTCACCATGCCTATACGTTGTACTCAACAAATAGCACATAGCAAATAGGACACAACTCTTAATCCCTCGGGCTAAGGTTAGACCAAACACTTACCCCGATGCTGCGAACACAGTTCAAACCTCAACTATCGCTTTACTTCTTGGTTCCACCGCCAATTCGCTCGTATCTAGTATGGAAATAAGTTTCCTAAAGTTTTTTCCAAAAAAGTCAAAAATCGACCCCGGACCCACATGGTCAAAATTCGAGGTTCGAACCAAAACCTGACTACCCACACGAACTTAAATATATAATTCATTTTGAAATCAGACCTCAAATCGAGGTCCAAATCTCCAAAGTTTGAAAAACCTAGGTTCTACCCAAAACATCCAATTTCCCCATGAAAACCTTTTATTTTGAGTTGAAATCATGTGAAAAGATATTAAAGATTGAAGAAAACGAGTTAGAAATAACTTACAATTGATTTGGATAAGAAATTGCCTTTGAAAAATCGCCCTAGGGTGTTTTGATTTTGAAGGGATATGAAAAATGGTTGAAAATGCGTCTAAGTGTGAATTTACAGGTATTTGATGTTGCAATTGCGACCAGAGTTCGCAATTGTGAACCCTTAAGGAACCTGCTACCTTCGCATTATTGCGAACTCGCATTTGCGAAGGTGGTGTCGCATTTGCGACTACTGGCTTCTACTAAAGGCATCGCATTTGTGATGTGTTCCTCATATTTGTGAGGTAGTGCTGGACTTGGGTTTTTCGCATTTGCGACATAACATTAGCATTATGCGAAGCCTACAGGCCTGCAATATACCAGCAAATTTCTAAGTATAAATTTTACTCTGTGGCCTATTCAAAACTCATCCGAGCCCTCGGGGCTCCAAACCAAACATGCACACCAACATAAAAACATCATACGGACTTGCTCGTGCATTCAAATCACCAAAATAACATCAACAACTATGAATTTAGTATCAAAATCATGAAATCACTTAAGAATATCAAATTTTTCAATTTTCTCAAATAAGGTCCGATTCACGTCATTTCAAGTCTGTTTTTTACCAAATTTTACAGACCCATCTTAAATCATATATAAGACTTGTATCGGGCTACGGAACTAAGATACGAGCCCGATATCATCAAATTTCAAACACATTTCATTTTCAAAAACTCATATATTTTTCATAAAATAATTTTCTTTAAAAATTAATTTCTCGGGCTAGGGGACTCGGAATTCGATTCCGAGCATACGCCCAAGTCCCATATTTTCTTACGTACCTCCCGGGATCGTCGAAACATGAATCGGGGTCCGTTTACTCAAAATGTTGACTGGAGTCAACTTAAATTTATTTTAAAAGCAAAATTCATTATTATTCACAGATTTTCATATAATGGCTTCCCGGCTATGCGCTCGGACTGCGCACGCAAATCAAAGTGAGGTAAAAAGGAGGTTTTGGGCCTCAGAATACTAAATTTGTTTCTAAAATAAGTGATGACTTTTTGGGTCATCACATCTTCCACCTCTAAAATAACCATTCGTCCTCGAACAGACATAAGAAGGAAGCACCTGAGTCGGGGAAAAGATGAGGATAACGGCTCCGCATATCGGACTTGGACTCCCAGGTTGATGCCTCAGCAAGCTGACCTCTCCACTACACACGAACAAAAGAAAAACACTTTGATCTCAACTAACGAACCTGCCGGTCTAAAATAGCTACTGGCTCCTCCTCGTAGGACAAGTCCTTGTCCAACTAGACAATACTGAAGTCTAACACGTGGGATGGATCGTCGTGATACTTCCGAAGTATAGACACATGAAACACTAGGTGGATGACTGATAAGCTTGGCGAAAACGCAAGTCTGTAAGCTACCTCCCCCCACTTGATCAAGAATAAAAAATGGGCCAATAAACCTAGGGCTAAGCTTGCCCTTATTCCCAATCTGATCACGCCCCTCATCGGCGACACTCGAAGCAATACCCGCTCACCGACCATGAATGCCAAATCACAAACCTTACGGTCGGCATAACACTTTTGTTTGGACTGATCTGTATGAAGCCTATCCTGAATGATCATGACCTTGTCCAAAGCATTCTGCACTAGATCCGTACCCAACAACTGAGCCTCTCCCGGCTCAAACCATCCAACCGACAACAGACACCACCTACCATATAAAGCCTCAAAAGGAGCCACCTGAATACTCGACTGCTAGTTGTTATTTTAGGCAAACTCTGCTAGAGGAAAGAACTTATCCCACGAGCCTCCAAAGTCAATGACACAAGCTCGGAGCATATCCTCTAAAATTTGAATAGTCCGCTCGGATTGCCCGTCCGTCTGAGGATGAAACGTTGTGCTCAACTCAACCCGTGTGCCCAACTCGCGCTGAATTGCTCTCTAGAAATGCGAGGTAAACTGCGTACCTTGATCCGAAATAATAGACACGGGCACACCATGGAGGCGAATAATCTATAGATCCCAGCTAACCTCTCGGAAGAATATGAGGCTGTCACAAGAATGAAATGTGCTAACTTGGTCAGCCTATCAACAATGACCCACACTGCATCGAACTTCCTCTGAGTCCGTGGGAGCCCAACAACAAAGTCCATAGTGATATGCTCCCACTTCCACTCAGGGATCTCAATCTTCTGGAACAAACCACTCGGTCTCTGATGCTCGTACTTAACCTGCTGACAATTGAAACACCGAGCCACATACGCAACAATGTCCTTCTTTATTCTCCTCCACCAATAATACTGCCGAAAATCCTGATACATCTTGGCGGCGCCCGGATAAATAGAGTACCGTGAACTATGGGCCTCCTTTAGAATTAACTCTCAAAGCCCATCCACATTAGGCACACAAATACAATCTTGCTTTCTCAAAACTCCATCATCTCCTAGTGTGACCCGCTTGGCATCTCCGTGTTGCACCGTATCTTTGAGAACACATAAATAAGGATCATCATATTGCCGATCTCGGATATGCTTCAATAAAGAAGAGTGAGCAACTGTGCAAGCTAATATACGATTGGGCTCAGAAACATCCAACCTCACGAAGTGTTGGCCAAAGCATGGACATCCAAAGCAAGCGGTCTCTCACCGACTGGAATATAAGCAAGACTGCCCATACTGGCTAACTTTCTACTCAAAGCATCGGCCACGACATTGGCCTTTCCCGGATGATATAAGATGGTGATATCATAGTCTTTCAACAGCTCCAACCACCTTCTCTGCCTCAAGTTCAGCTCCTTCTTCTTGAACAAGTATTGTAGACTCTTGTTATCTGTGAACACCTCACATGCCACGCCATAAAAATAATGCCTCCAAATCTTCAACGCGTGAACAATGGTTGCTAGCTCCAAATCATGAACCGTATAGTTCTTCTCATGAATATTCAACTACTGTGAAGCATAGGCAATGACCTTTCCATCCAACATTAACACCGTACCATGTCCAATACGAGATCCATCATAATAAACTGTATAATGACCTGAACCTGTGGGCAAAACCAACACTGGTGCCGTAGTCAAAGCTATCTTGAGCTTCTGAAATCTCGCCTCACACTCATCTGACCATATCAACTGGGCACCCTTTTGGGTCAATCTGGTCATCGAGGCTGCAATAGATGAAAACCCCTCCACGAACCGACGATAATAGCTTGCCAAACCCAAAAAAACTCCAGATCTTTGTAGCTGATGTGGGTCGAGGCCAGTTCTTGACTGCCTCTATCTTCTTTGGATCTACCTGAATACCCTCTGCTGAAACCACATGACCCAAGAAAGCAACTGAACTCAAGTAGAACTCACACTTTGAAACTTAGCATACAGCTGACTATCCCTTAAAGTCTGAAGAACCACTCTAAGATGTTGCTCATGCTCCTCCTAACTGCGGGAATGAATCAAAATATTGTCAATGAAAACTATTACGAACGAATCCAAGTAAGGCCTGAACACTCGGTTCATCAAATCTATGAAAGCTGTTGGGGCATTCGTCAGCCCGAACGACATCACCAAGAACTCATAATGCCCTACCGAGTGCGAAAAGTTGTCTTAGGGACATCGGACGCCCTAATCCTCAACTGATGGTAGCCAGATATCAAGTCGATCTTAGACAACAGTTGGGCACCCTGAAGTTGGTCGAACAAATCATCGATCCTCGGCAATGGGTACTTATTCTTGATTGTAACCTTATTCAATTGCCGGTAATCAATACATATTCTCATCGATCCATCCTTCTTCTTGACAAACAACATCGGCGCACCCCATTGCAAGACACTGATCCTAATGAAGCCCTTATCAAGAAAGTCTTACAACTACTCCTTCAACTTTTTCAACTCAGGCGGAGCCATATGATATGGCGTAATGGAAATGGGCTGAGTGCTCGGAGCCAGATCAATGCAAAAATCAATGTCCATGTCGGGTGGCATACCCGGCAGGTCTGAAGGAAATACCTCACGAAACTCACAAACAACGGGCACAGAATAAATAGAAGGAACTTCGGCACTAGAATCACGAACATATGCCAAATAGGCCAAACACCTCTTCTCAACCATTTGACGAGCCTTCATGTATGAGATAATACTACGGGTAGAATGACCAGGAGTCCCTCTCCACTCTAAATGAAGTAGACCCGGAAAGGCTAAGGTCACCGTCTTGGCATGACAATCCAAGATGCCGTGGTAAAGTGATAACCAATTCATCCCCAATATCGCATCAAAATCAACAATGTCTAGAAGAAGCAAATCTACACGAGTCTCAAGACCCCCAATCGTAACTATACATGAACGATGAACTCGATCTACCATAATAGGATCGCCCACCGGTGTAGACACATTACATGAGCACTCAAGGAATCAATAGGCATGACCAGATACGGTGTAAAATAAGATGACACATAGGAGTATGTAGATACTGGATCAAATAGCATTAAAGCATCCCTACTACAAACTAGAACCATACCTGTGAAAACTGCATCGGAAGCCTCAGCCTCAGCCTCAGCCTCAGCCTCAGCCTCAGCCTCCGGCCTGGCTGGAAGGGCATAAAATTGGGGTTGGGCCCCACTACCCTGGACTACACTAAGACGGCTTGCTGCTGGCTCGCCTCCACCTCTAGCACCTCTACCCCTACCTCTAATTGGCTGGCCGAGCAGTGGAATACTCGGTACTTGAACCATGGAACGCGACCCAGATGCTGAGAGCTGCTCGATGCTCGAGGACAAAATTTAGCTATGTGACCCGTATTGGCACAAGTATATCAAGTCCTCGGCTACTGAGACTGCTGACCCTGACGAACTGAATGGCCACCCCGCAAACTCTGGAGTGACGATGCACTAATAGGAGCTGGTGGTGTATTGTAGGACTCCTGATCAGAATACTGCATGTGAGGACCACCACCTGAAGCACCGTGAGAAACCTGAAATGCCGACTGAAAAAGCCTAGGAGGATGGCCTCTACCACAAGAATCCCTGCATCCATACGAGGCGCCATTGAATCTGCCTGAATGACGAGACCTCTTGTCAGACCCCGGACCACCTCCTTGTGACAAAACCATCTCAACCCTCATGGCCACATTGGCCGTCTCCTGGAAAGAAATCTCACTTCCCCGTCTCCTTAGCCATCTGAAGCAGAATAGGCTGGATAAGTCCCTCAATGTACCTCCTCTCTCTCTCTCTCTCTCTCTCTCTCTCTCTCTCTCTCTCTCTCTCTTGGTGGGAAGTATAAGTAGAGCATGACGGGCCAACTCGATAAACCTGGTCTTGTACTGAGTGACAGTCATGGAACCCTGCTGGAGACGCTCAAACTGCCTCTGATAGATCTCCTTCTGAGTAACGGGAAGAAACTTCTCCAAAAATAGCTGAGTAAACTGCTACCAAGTCAAAGCTGGTGACCTGCCTGGTCTAGCCAAATAGTAATCTCTCCACCAAGTCTTGGCGGATCTAGATAGCAAAGTTGACCCCATTGGTCTCCACTATACTTATGTTCTTGAGAACCTCATGACAACTATCTAGATAATTATGGGAATCCTCAGAAGATGCACCGCTGAAAGTGGTAGTGAAGAGCTTGGTAAACTTATCCAATCTCCATAAGGCATCGGCAATCATAGCTGCTCTGTCACCAGTCTGGGCAACTACACCTGAGTGAACTGCTCCAAATGGCTGAGCTGCTGGAGTCTAAAATTGGGGAGCCACCTGCTCCAGAGTGCAAGTAGCAGGAGTCTGGGCCCCTCTTCCAGCCTGAGAGACAGTCGGTGCTACAGGAAGCAAGCCTGCCTGGGTGACACTCTCAGTGAGGCCTACTAAATGGACCAGAGCATCCTTAAGTACTGAGGTAGCAATGAACCCTCCTGGACCTGAGCTGGGCCCACCGGAGCTGTCTGGGCCGGAACTTCCTCGTCAAACTCAACCTGAGGCTTTGCCACTGGTGGTGCTGCTCCGGGCTGAGCTCTGCCCCTACCTGGGCCTCTAGCACGGCCTCGCCCTCTGCCCATCGCGGGAGCTGCTGCTAGGGGCTCAAGCTCTTGATCAACGGATGATGAAGCACGTGTTTTTGGCATCTGCGAAAGAATAGAGTAGAAATTCAATTAGCATTGAAAAACCAAACCGCACGACATGAAGGAATAGATGTGAAGTTTTTCCTAACTCTGTAGCCTCTGGAGATAAATACATACGTCTCTGTACCGATCCCTCAGACTCTACTAAGCTTGTCTGTGAACTGTGAGACCTATGCAACCTAGAGCTCTGATATCAACTTGTCACAATCCGGATTTCCCACCCTCGGGAGTCGTGATGGCGCCTACTAGTAAAAGCTAGGCAAACCAACCAACTGATCTACTTACCTTGTTTCCATTTTTAATCCGATAATAGTTAAGAGCCAACAATTAGATAACAATAGAATTGAATAAGCGGAAGATTGCATTGTAAAGTTCTAATAATACTGCTAATACCAGTCCATAACAAATCTACCCAAGACTGGTGTCACAACTTCACAGACTGACTAGGAGTACTACAAATAAAGGTATGAAAGAAATAAATACAACACTGTCTCTGAAAATATATGAAAGAAACAGGAATAGTAAATAGAAGGAGACGCCAAGGCCTGCGTACGCCTGCAGGACTACCTCGGGTCGCCCGATGAACATGAAACAACAATCTCACTGCGGTCTGAAGTCTACAGCACAAGGATCTGCACAAAACAGTGCAGAGTGTAGTATCAACACAACCGATCCCATGTGTTGGTAAGTGCCTAGCCTAACCTCGGCGAAGTAGTGACGAGGCTAGGACCAGACTACCAAATAAACATGTGCAGATAAATAATGTACAGCGAAAAATAGAAGCAGAAATATACAGTCAAGGATGGGAGGGGGAAACATGTTGTGGGGAAATATCAGATAGAAACAAGAGGACAACAGTTAAATATCTGAAACACCACAATTCAATTATCTACAAGAATCGAAAACCAAATAAGTGCACGACATCACCCTTCGTGCTTCTACTCTCATCCTCACCATAAAATCAATATAAACTGTACGGCATCACCCTTCGTATTTTTACTCTCATCCTCACCATAAAATTAATATAATCGGCACGGAATGGTACATCGTGCAGCACGGGCATCACCCTTCGTACATTACACTCTTCCTCACAAAATAATACACGACATCACCCTTCGTGCTATAACATTTTCTCACCAAACTAATGCACGGCATCACCCTTCGTGCCTTACACTCTTCCTCACCCAAACAACAAACACAAATAATAAAGGCAAGGAACAAATGAGTCACAATAAAATTCCGGCAAGGGAACAATATCAAAACCACAACATCCCGGCAAGGGAACAACATTAAAAGCAACAACGTCCTAGCAAGGGATCAATACCATAAACCTTTTCTCATTTTTACATTTATCTCACAACTTGATTCACAATTTGAGCCAATGCTCTATAATGTTCAATTGCCAATTATACTTTCACAAATCACTTTGCAACTTGAGCCAATGCTCTTCAATATATAAATACTAATATTTTTTCCACAAACCTTGGTCAACAAAAACAATCACCATATTAAACATGAACAATACTACGGAGTCACATTAATCATAACATAAGACTCACAGGCATGCTTGACACCAACGCATAGATACTCGTCACCATGCCTATACGTCGTACTCAACAAATAACACATAGCAAATAGGACACAACTCCTAATCCCTCAAGCTAAGGTTAGCCCAAACACTTAACTTGATGCTAGAACACAGTTCAAGCCTCAACTATCTCTTTACCTCTTGGTTCCACTATCAATTCGCTCGTATCTTGCCAAAAGTTACTTAATTGTATCAATAAATGCTAAATGAATCAATTCTAATGCATGAAAATAAGTTTCCTAAAGTTTTTCTCAAAAAATCAAAAATTGATCCCGGACCCACATGGTCAAAACCCGAGGTTCAAACCAAAACTCGACTACCCATTCACTCAACTCAAATATATAATTTATTTTGAAACCAGACCTCAAATCGAGGTCCAAATCCCCAAAATTTGAAAAATTTGGGTTTTACCCAAAACACCCAATTTTTCCATGAAAACCTTTGATTTTGAGTTGAAATTATGTGAAAAGATGTTAAAGATTGAAGAAAACAAGTTAGAAATAACTTACAATCGATTTGAGAAGAAATTGCCTTTGAAAAATCGTCCTAGGGTGTTTTGGTTTTGAAGAGATATGAAAAATAGTTGAAAATGCATCTAAGTGTGAATTTACAGGTCTCTAATGTCGCAATTGCGACCAGGGTTCGCAATTAACCTGCTACCTCCGCATTTGCGATAATATGTTCGCAATTGCGAACTCGCATTTGCGAAGGTAGTGTCGTATTTGCGACCACTGGCTTCTACTGAAGGCATCGCATTTGCGAGGTAGAGCTGGCCTTGGGTTTTTCGCATTTGCAACATAACATTCGCATTTGCGAGTCAGGCTTCGCAAAATGCGAAGCTTGCAGGCCTGCAATGTACCAGCAAATTCCTACGTGCAAATTTCACTCTATGGCCTATCCAAAACTCACCCGAGCCCTCGAGGCTCCAAACCAAACATGCACACCAACATAAAAACATCATACGGACTTGATCGTGCATTCAATCACCAAAATAACATCAACAACTATGAATTTAGGATCAAAATCATGAAATCACTTAAGAACATCAAATTTTCCTATTTTCTCAAATAAGGTCCGATTCACGTCATTTCAGGTCTGTTTCTTACCAAATTTCACAAACTCATCTTAAATCATATGTAAGACCCACACTGGGCCCCAGAACCAAGATACGGGCCCGATACCATTAAATTTCAAGCACATTTTATTTTCAAAAACTCATATACTTGTCAAAAAATAATTTTTTTTAAAAATTTATTTTTCGGGCTAGGGACCTCGAAATTTGATTCCGAACATACGCCTAAGTCCCATAATTTCTTACGGACCTCCCGGGATCGTCGGAATACGGATCCAGGTCCGTTTACTCAAAATTTGACCGAAGTCAACTTAAATTTATTTTAAAGGCAAAATTTATTATTTTTCACAGATTTTCATATAATGGCTTTCCGGCTATGCGCCCGGACTACGAACGCAAATCGAAGTGCGATAAAAAGGATATTTTTAGGCCTCGAAATACTAAATTTATTTCTAAAATAAGTGATGACTTTTTGGGTCATCACAGTAATGCGTTGGGATTATTTAGCTACTATGTTCACAAAAGCAATAACCATAAAAAAGCCGAACAATTAGACAATATTCAAGCACTTAAAAGGGCTAGCTATATGAGAATCATTATGGTGGAGTTGAGTCGTATAACTTCTATTTATGACCATGCTCTTTTATGGCGGATATTGATATGCAAGCGTTACCTTATTCTAATCGTTCAGAGGGTGATCGAGGGCTTACTAATGGAGTCTCCCATTTCTTTTAGAGGTATTGACTCGCAACAAGGCAAAGATAATTAAGTGACATATGAAATATAGTGGTAGAGATTCAACTAAACGTTGTCCGGATTACGCCTCCTCTCCTTCTCTCTCCTCTCACGCCTCCTCTCCCAACGGTAATTTCCTCCAGCAGCCCCCATCTCCCCAAGCCCCCCCCCTCCGGCGACCCTACCCCCTCCGGCTACCCCCCTCCTCCGGCGACCCCCCTCCGGCGACCCCTTCTCCGGCGACCACACCCAGTAAGTCTCTCTCCTCTCTCTCCTTTCTCCTTTCTCTTCACTACCCCAGCCCTCACCCCCTACCCGCCCC
>MU688552.1:0-32737 GCA_026770625.1 Nicotiana glauca | reverse complement strand
TATGTTTAGATAACTATTTACGCGATTTCTGCTAGAGTTACTAATGCTCTTTTGTTTTTGTTGTTGTTCCCCCTTTTCTTCCCTGCGCCGAGGGTCGATTGGAAACAGCCTCTCTGCCCTTTCGGGTGGGGGTAAGGCCTGTCTACATATTACCCTCCCCATATCCCACCTTGTGGGACTATACTGGGTAGTAGTTGTTGTTGTTGTTGTATGAAATATAGTGATAACAACGTCATGTCGTAGAAAAAGATAACCTAACATTTAACAAGAATGAAAATAAGAGATTTTCTATTTAAAATTTGAAAACCTTTCTTCTATTTCCTTATATGTTCTAGAAAAGGAAAAAAAAAAGGATAGGACCACCACAAAACTCAAGATTCAATATGCATAGTCGCCTATTAGGTTAGGCTGTTTATACCATACTTCTTAAGATGTGATTATTTTCCAGAGAATACGTACCTTGTGCATCGAGCTGCTTTTTTTTACTAACAATATAAAGTTTCGAAGATATTAAATGCTCTTCAAAAATTTTATCTTGTACTTTTTATTCTTATTTGACCAATTCCTTGCAAGAATTTAGACTCTATGAGTTAGATTTGGTACTTTTCCCACGTTCAATTTGATTTATTGCGATGAAGATTGATTTTGTGCTTATTTAGTAAGCATTTTAATAAAATATAAATATATCGAAGGAGAAATAATGTTTCCAAGAAGTAGAATTCTTTTTATATATTTCTGGAAAATGGGTTTCATTTTCGACCATAAATACATTTCTTTCCAACAAATAGATAGGTATATTAATAGGCAGTGTCATGGCTCATGACTGAGACGTTATTTTCAGTAGATTGAACATTTTTTTATAACAATAGCTATTTATTTTCACGTGACTCAACATAAATGGCTTCAGAGAATTTATTATTGATATTGACATTGCATCTATAAATCGGTTTTAAGAATTTTACCTAAACCTATATTAAAAATGATTATTATTATATTTTTCAATGATATATTTCCTGAAAGAATGGAAAATGAAATTTTCGAATGTTTATTTGATATTTGACAACATCAATTCATACCTTATTATAAAATATTAGATAATTCAATTGAAATAATAACTTGTTAATTTAATTTCCGAAAAAAATCAGTAATCATGAACTTGGTATTGGATAAATGTTTGGAGAAAGGTATGTGAAATAATTAGTAGGGTAAAAAATTGATTTTGCAACTTAATTACATCAATAATAATAATGAGAAGAAGATAGGGATGAGAGTTTTAACCAGATTGAAATTATTAATGGGGACTTAGAATTTATTTTGATACATGTTAAGAACTTCTTGGTATATTCCCAAACGATTTAATTATAATTAGCATGATTAATGAACGTCCTAAAGGAATATTAACTATGAGTGATGATTGGTGAATCTTTTTGGAATAAATCACGCTAACATAATTAGGGAATATTGTGGAAATAATTTTTCTTGTTCACTCTTTTTCTCCTTTCCTCTATTAGAGAGAAATGTTTAGAAACTTTGTTTTCCTCTTTGTTGCTAATGATGGTTCGTGGTCAAAGAAGCACTAGACATGATAAGTTTAAAATTATAATGTTGTTGTTAATGGAGACACTATTATTACCATGAACACATCCAAAATCATGGCTTCTTCATCATGGAAATGCACAAGTAAATTAATAAGGTTGGTTATATGTCCATTAAATTAATTACTTTTTCATTAAATTCATAAGGTTGGTTGTTTGTCCATGATGACGGGGAGATTGATGAAGATGTCACACATCGTATTGGGGCAGAATGGATGAAATGGAGACTCACTTTCGATGTTTTGTGTGACAAGAAGGTGCCATCGAAATTTAAGGGTAAGTTCTACAGAGTGGTGGTTAGACCAACGATGTTGTATGGGACTGAGTGTTGGACAGTCAAGATTGCTCATGTCCAGAAGATAAAGGTAGCAAAGATGAGGATGTTGAAATGGATGTTTGAGCACACCAAGTTAGATAAGATCAGAAATGAGGTTATTCGCAGCAATGTGAGTGTGGTCTCAATTAAGGATAAGGTGCGGGAAGCGCGGTTTAGGTGGTTTGGTCACGTGAGGAGGATGAGCACAGACGCCCCTAACCGAGGGCATGACCCTTGATAGGAAAGTATGGAGGTCGAGGATTAGGGTAGTAGAGTAGGTAGTCTAGAGTGTTCATATTAGTCATATTAGTATTTGTTGTTTTTATTCTGGGCTTATATGACTTTTTGATATTGTCCCTTGTTTATATTTTTATTAATGTGGTGTTTTCGAGTCTATTGGAAAGAACCTCTCTATCCTCACAAGGTAGGGGTAAGATCTCCGTACATTTTAACCTCCCCAGACCCCACAGTGTGGGATAATACTGAGTATGTTATTGTTGTACGTACCTCCGGTGTTCCATCTACCTCCTACCTTTCACTAACACGAATACAGATAATCCTACCGACCAAGAATTAGAGTAGATGGAAAGAAAATAACTAGAGTTTTTTGTGTCTATTGAAATTTGCAACTTAATCTTCCTATGAGTTTCACCTACTTCATGGACCGCGAGGCCATGCCCGGGGTGTGGACTAGCTTTGGGATAGAAAAACCAAATGCATAGAGCCTATTTTCTTTCTTTCTTCAGCAGTCAACACAAAAGATAGTATAGTAATCACATCAAAACATTACAAAATTGTGTATATTTCCATTTCAAATGTTAAGATCAGAATAACTTGGACCTGATAATTCAATTTTCACCTAATGCTTACCAAAAACTCTCTATGGATCTCTCATATAAGGAGCCAAATCCCCCTTTCATAATCCCCTCCCTGCCTATCAAACCCCCCTTTCCACACTGAATAAAAAGCTAACCGGAAGAACTAAGTAATAATATCAGAATACAATCATAAAAAGGAGAAGAGGAGGACTTGCTAGCGAACAAGTGATCAATCGCTTCCCCATTTTCTTGCTACGCTGTCTTTGGCAGAAACATGGGAAGAAACTTCCTCCTGAGAAACAGTACCAAAGTTGCCTTGGCTAGCTGGATATACCTTTCTCATAATCTGTGATGTTACATAAGTAAAACCGTTCCTAGCTCCTCGCAGCGTGAACAGCAGAGGGTTGAACACGACAGCAAGTATCACATCTCCTTTTGTAACTATCAAGTACTGCAGTTTTAGAAACAAAACATTTTGATTAATAAAAGACAAGTGGAAGTGGGGAATAACCATATTAATTGAATCATATAGCTACAGAAGAAACTCCTACCCCTCCGTCTCATTTTATGTGAAGGTGTTTGACTTAGCATATGGAGTATTTTTATTTTTATTTTAAAAAGGGAACTTCTGAAATTTTGTGATCATAAACATGCCATGACATTTCTGTAACTAGAAAATAATGCCATTAAGGATAGAAAGTGAAGTTTAAAGTCATTGTTTCGAAATATACAAAGGTATCGTTCTTTTTTTTGAGAGGCTAAAAAGGAAAGAATGTCACGTAAAACAGACCAAAGGGAGTATACAGAAGCTTATGCAACTGAGAATAAGAGACAAGTGGAAGTGAGTAATAACCATATTAGTTGCAATCTTAAAAGCTACGAAAGAGACTGTTATAAATAAACTTATACAATTGCTCACCATAACAATAATACCCAAAATAGCAAGGCTTGCTTGTTGAGCTTCCTGCCAGAAATGGCCGTCGCCAGAGCCACCAAACCATCTACCCCACCAACCGCCTCCACCCGAATTGTCTCCTCCACCTGCTTCCTCCCTCCGTTTAATTTCTTTATCCCATTTCTCATACTCACTTTTCTTTCCTCCCAGAGCACTTTCTAAAGCTTTTCTAGCCTCCTCCTGTTTATATATGAAAAGACGCAACAGATAAGTAATGACCTCGTAGAAATTGGAAGGCACTTATAAAAGAAAAAGGAAACATTTGTTTTTTTATAAATTTCACATGGAGTCACTTTAATTGAATTTTAAAAACATGAGAAATTATAGCTACATCCAGAAGTCTTGCTTTGTTCCCAAACATGGCTACACTAAACTTCTATTTCCTCTTATAGCTACCAACATTTTTCACCAAGATAATACAAATAGGAATTACCAAGGTACATAAGTCAAAAAAGTTAGCACCAAGGTACATAATCCAATGAAATAATGCCTCCTAACACCTAAGGTCCGAAGGCGCATGACCTAGAAATTGAGATAGGTACTGTAAGGTTAAAAATGGCTGAAGAAACCTCATAAACATTAGCTCGTGGACTCCTCTTCTGAGGGGATCCAAAAGCCCAGTGCCTGGTTCATTTCAAGTGAAATTTCTGGAGCTTAACTTCAGTACATAAGAGTGCTAATGTGTAACAATTTTCATTAAAGCTAAGATTGCAGCGAGCTAACAATCTGCTACTACCCATTATAACACACCAATTGGAAAGCTTGGTGAACATGAAAACTTAGCAAAGAAAAGTATATCATTATTATTATGATGCTAACAATAATCTAAATCTCATTTAACTAGCGGAAAGGAAAACTGATAGCTACATTTAGTTGAAGTCAGATTTATTATTTGGAGTCAATTTGAAATAAAAGACAAGTTACAAACGTCTAGTAATGGTAGTTATTATGGTTCTAATAGGATGCAGAACGTTGCAACCTAAGATTAACTACATTTTTTTCAATCCAATGCATGACTGAAAATGAACATATCATTTCTATGGTCTTATGTGAAGTTTTAGTTCTCTTTTGGTGCATTATGCAGCTTAACCCAAGAATTCTAGTGGCATTTCTGACAGTTCCAATTTCAAACTTTTACCACAAATTTTTTCTTCTGTATCCCAAGTCCCTACCTTACATGGAAGCCCAAAACCAAGGTAGAGAACTAATTTTTCTGGTTCTCGTTAGCTAGGCAAGGGGATGAGAATAGCGAAAATAGCTGTCTCCTATCTTCCTCCCACAATACAATTATCCATCCAACAACCACGAAGGCAAATACTTATCTGAATTTATTCACCACCAGTATGTGTGATAATGATCAGCAAAAGCTTTTAAACTTCCTCTGCCAATTATAGGCTAGTGAATCTCAGCCTTAACATATATCAAACCCGCCAACCTCAATAGAAACAAAAGCTTGAACCACCATGATGCAGATAGCTGGATATGGATCTAGCCCCAGTGGCTGCCCTCGGTCCTCGCTGCTTCTTCCACATATCTTTTTGTTGAAAAAGCTCGCCCACTTGTTCAACTCAGGTTCTAAAAAACCGAATCCATGTTTCGTGAACTATCACAGATCAGGATCAAATAGCGGTTTACACTCCTCATCTTCACTAGTAGGAGTGTAGGACTAGTTAGAATACAACATACCAAGGAGATCCAGACCTAGCACAGAATTACTCTTCCAGTAACCTCAACTCCGTGTAAATTCAAGAATCTAAGCTTGCGGAAAACACAATGCAGGATGTAAAGAACAACAGTTCAATATATCAAAAGCATTTGAATTTAATGATTTTACCAAATCGTGGAGCAACCTCAGAAAGTGTTGGTTACTCTCCTTCGAGAATTATGGCAATACAAGAGAGATACAAACAGGGGAAAACAGACATTCGTGGTCCTTCATAATATAAGGTACAAAATCAAGTGGAGAACCTTGTTCTCCAAATTTAAAACTTCATACACATTTACTTGTGATATCCTCTTTTCAAGTCAATCAAATCCTTTAGGTTTCAGATAGGATTTAGAATAGGCACAATTAAATTAGCATGCAATGGGAGAGAGACTGCCAAATTGGATGCAATACTCATGCAATCAAAATATGCTAGATATTCTACCTAGTACCTACGGACAAAGGCGGATCCAAGATTAGAATTTTATGGTTAGGATTTAGAATTCTACCACATCCCATCTAATTTAATGGGTTCGAAACCTAGTACTTGTGTTTATAATAGGGTCTAAGCCAAAGCTACTAGGTTCAGCTGAACTCGTAGCTTGTTCACTATATCTGTTATGTACAAACTCCAGGATGCTGAGGTATCAATAAGCACTCGAGCAGAATGTGATGAAATAGTTTACACACCAAAGTCACACTAATAGCGAAAACAATTTGTCCATTCATGTAGTTCAATCATTTTCTCCCTTGCACACAAGCACAAACACCATTTTTACTTTTCCTTGTATCGAGGCTCTACTGGAAACGGTCTATCTAAATTCACTGTACGGGTAAGGTGCGCATACTCACTCGTGCTACCCTACCCAAATCCCACTTGTGGGATTATACTGGATCTATTGTTGTTGTTGCACACAAGTACAAACACTATGATAAATCAGTAGCAATAATAAACCCCAAAAAAATGCAAAAACATAAAACCCATTTAATATTCTAGTACCCTTTTTCTTCTTATCCTCAATTTAATCAGTGGCATATTCAAAATCAAATTAAGTTCAGATGCCCAATTATTTTCTTTACAATGAAAGCCTAATTGTGAAACAAAAAGCTTAAACTTTAGTACCTGTTTGCGGTTATCAGAGAAGAGGCAAGAAAATCTGCCATTGCAATTGAGTTTGTGTTGTAGAGAACTGAAACTATTCTCGGAGCTGGAGGATGGAATAGTGAGTAAAGTTAGCAGGGACGGCCGCGTCAAGGATAAGGTGCGGTGGTGCTGCGTGTGCGTTGGGGTTGGAATGCGTAGGCTCAGCACCTGCGCCATGGATTTTGTGTTTTAGCTAGTGACGAGTCGCGACCGAGCAATACTTGAATTTGGCAAATGGCTCAACGAGCCGGCCTTGGTTCCAACCCAACATTTTTCTTTTTGGTTTAAGGATCTTATATTCGGAATTATTAATCTGATTAATTTAAATTATAAAAATAGCACAGACTAGTCAATTTTCGGACTGGTCATTGAAAAATAGCCGGTGTTTTCAAAGTCGTTGAAAAATGGCCACTATTTTGCTGCAAAACAGAAAGTTCCAGTATAATATACTGGAGATCGGTGCACATGTGTATGAACTTCCACCATATTATGATGGAACTCCAACACACGGAAAGTTCCAGCATAATGTACTGGAGATTGGAGCACATGTGTATAAACTTCCAACATATTATGCTGGACCGGTATATTATACTGGAACTTCAGTATATTATGCTAGAAGTCCAGTATATTATACTGGAATTCCAGTATATTATGCTGGAGTATTTTTCGAATTTTGATTAGTATTTTCGTTCAAATTTATCTTCACATGAAAAGTGGCTAAATCTCGATTACTTTTGAAACTATGACTATTTTTTAATGACCACTTGTAAACCAAACTATTTTTTAATTTCTCCCATTTAAATTAGGGAAATTTTCGTATATATACCATATATGAAACTATATTACCAAATATGTTCATAGTTTACATATTACAATTCATGCTAGTAGTATTTCTACATAATATATACAATGCATTAAATAAGGAATCAACGTAGCTTTATGATTCCTTATCTTGCCGCGCTAAAAAAGGAAAATTAAATATTTTCCAGATCTTTTCCAACACAAATCACGCACAATAATAACTATCGTCAATTTCGTTACAAATTTTCATACTCTGTTTTTGGGATACACTCTGTTTCAATATTTTCTCTGATTTCACAAATCAAAATCGACGAAATCTTCTACAATTCTTCTACAACAAAAGCATTTATGGCGAAAATACCAATTATGATACAACTGAATGGGAATTGGGATATCTATGAGAGATTTAGAGAATTTGAGATCGATTGCTTTGTAGTCGATGAGGATGCGAGTTATTGTCACGACCCAATTCCCAAACCCGATCGTGATGGCGCCTCTCGTGAAGACAAGGCCAGCCAACAGAACAACAATGCCCCTTTTTAACAGTTAACAAACATAAATGAATGAATAATACGACTTAATGGCATTAATGACTGATATTTACCACCCAACACAGCCTGACCGGAGTGTCACAAGTCACGAGCATCTAAAGAAGCCTGTACACAACTACAGAGTCTGTAATTTATATGGATCAAATTTAAAATCAAAGAAGGAAAAATTAGGTGACGCGGACGCTGGCGGTCACCTTACTCCGCTACAATAGTGATACCTTCAATCAGCTCAAAACTCGCTACCGGGTGAACAATACCTGCAACTGCACGCGAGGTGCAGGGAGTAAAGTGAGTACTCCAACTCAATGAGTAATAAGAGTAAATAATAATTGAGCGGTAAGAAAACACGTAAAACACTCCATCATACTATATAGGACAGTACGACCCTTGAGAAAACAGTAAAACCGTGAAAATCCTTTAGACAATATTTGGTTCAGTTTAAAAACCTCTTTTGAAAATATTTTCTTCCAACAATCAAGCATATGAATGCGATATCAGATAGTGCAAGTCAGCACATAAGTCAGCCCCTCGGGCACAGCACTCCACCAACAAATAACACCAGGGTATCTGGTAACAGTGTAAGAAATAGCATGGCTGCTAATGATATGAGAGTGTTGAATGTCATGCCACGTAGTACAAACAGGAACCAATGCATGAATGCAATGTAATGCACATGACCACTGCGGCGCGCATCCCGATTCGTTTGGGTACCCGCGCTCACTGTGGGGGTTCAGACTCCGGAGGGGCTCCTAAAGCCCAAGTGCAATATCAATATCACACCGATGCGGCCTGCAGCCCGATCCATCCTCAGTCCAGAAAATGCACACATAACACTGCTGCGGTGCGCAGCCCGATCCATGCTCAGACCAAAAATGCACATAAGCTACAAGGGCAATATTCAAATAACAGTTCTCAGTTCCGAACGTTAAAAATATGTAGTTTAAGTTTTAAAACCTTAGAAGTATGTCTAGACATTTTAAAACAGTGTCTAACTCAGGACCGAAATCATTTAACATGCTAAGTATCATGGAAAGAGTGATAATAATCCCTAAAGGATTCAAATAATCGGCACGAAGCCCAAAACATGGCAATCAGTCCAAATTATGATGATAACAAGTAGTTCAATCAATACGCGGTAAAAATCAACAATCGGGACGGACCAAGTCGCAATCCCCAATGGTGCTCTACCCCACGCTCGTATCCGGCGTGCAAGTCACCTCAATACAGCACTATGATGTGCAAATCCAGAGTTTCAAACCCTCAGGATATCATTTACAACTATTACTCACCTCGAACCGGCGAAACCCCAAGCTCGTGACGCCTTTGCCCCTCAATTCGGCCTCCACGCGCGTCGAATCTAACCAAAATCGGAGCAAAAACATCACACTGTGCCAAGGGAACAATACCCAATTGAAAACAATCAAAATATAGCAAAAATCTCGAAACTAGCAAAACCCGAGCCCGGGGACTGCTTCTCAAAAAATTACAAAACTCACATTATCGGAGGGGCTCCTACAGCTCACTGTGGGGGTTCAGACTCCGGAGGGGCTCCTACAGCCCAAGCGCAATATCAATATCACACCACTGCGGCCTGCAGCCCGATCCATCCCCAGTCCAGAAAATGCACACATAACACTGCTGCGGTACGCAGCCCGATCCATGCTCAGACCAGAAATGCACATAAGCCACTAGGGCAATATTCAAATAACAGTTGTCAGTTCCGAACGTTAAAAATATGTAGTTTAAGTTTTAAAACCTTAGAAGTATGTCTGGACATTTCAAAACAGTGTCTAACTCAGGACCGAAATAATTTAACATGCTAAGTATCATGGAAATAGTGATAATAATACCTAAAGGATTCAAATAATTGGCACGAAGCCCAAAACATGGCAATCAGTCCAAATTATGATGATAGCAAGTAGTTCAGTCAATACGCGGTAAAAATCAACAACCGGGACGGACCAAGTCACAATCCCCAACGTGTTCTACCCCACGCTCGTATCCGGCGTACAAGTTACCTCAATACAGCACTATGATGTGCCAATCCGGGCTTTCAAACCCTCAGAATATCATTTACAAGTATTACTCACCTCAAACCGGCGAAACCCTAAGCTCGCGACGCCTTTGCCCCTCAATTCGGCCTCCACACGCGTCGAATCTAACCAAAATCAAAGCGAACACATCACACTATGCCAAGGGAACAATACCCAATTGAAAACAATCAAAATATAGCAAAAATCTCAAAACTAGCAAAACTCGAGCCCCGGGCCCGCTTCTCAAAAAATTACAAAACTCACATTAACGGATTCCTCATCTCGCCACGAGTCCATACATACCAAGAACTCCTAAATCCGAGCTCAAATGACCTATCAAATCCTAATTTGAAATATCAAAATTCAAGCCCTAGATTTACCCATTTTTAATGAATTTCAACTAATTTCCATGTTAAATCTAACATAATCTTGAATAATTAGGCCAAGGAACTTACCTCCAATCGATTCTCAGTCAAAACCCTCGAAAATTCTCGCCCAAAGCTCTCCAAGTCGTTCAAAAATGGTGGAAACTACCTCTAGCTCGCGGATGAAATATAACATTTAAAACCCTTCTGTCCACAACAACTTTTGCTTCTGCGGTCCCGCTTCCGCTTATGCGGGACCGCTTATGCGGTTCTCACTTAAAAGCCCAATCTCCGCTTTTGCGACACGAACTCCGCTTCTGCGGTTCACCCAAGACCGCTTCTGCGGTTACTCACTCGCTCATGTGGACCCGCTTATGCGGACCCGCTTATGCGGATCTCCTCAACCCCACACGAAATCGCTTCTGCGCTCCTCTACCCGCTTCTGCGGTTCATTTCCGCAGAAGTGGAAATACCAGATGACAGCAATATCAGACCTGAAGCAAACTTCAAAAACTCTCGTCTAGACACTCGAATTCACCCCGAGGCCCCCCGGGACCTTGACCAAAAGCACCAACACCTCCTAAAAGATTATTCAAACTTGTTACAATCCTCAAAACACATCAAACAACACCAAAATCATCAATTCACATCGGATTCAAGCCTAAGTTTCTTCAAAACTTCCAAAATGCGCATTTGATCAAAAATCCGACCAAACGATGTCCGAATGACCTGAAAATTTGCACACATATCCAAAATCACCCAACAAAGATACAGCAACTCTCGGAATTCCATTCTGATCCTCGGATCAAAATCTCACCCATAAACCGGAATTTGCCAAAATACTGACTTCGCCAATTCAAGTCTAATTCTACACCGGACCTCCAAAATCACTTCCGGCCACGCTCCTAAGTCGCAAATAACCTCCTGAAGCTAACTGAATCACCAGAAATCACATCCGAGCCCTCTAACTCAATAGTCAACATTCGGTTGACTCTTCCAACTTAAGCTTTTCTTAAAGAGACTAAGTGTCTCATTTCTTATCAAAATCAATCTAAATCAACTCTCTAACACACCACATACCAATAACGAACACATGAAGAAGCATGAAATGGGGAAAATGGAGCAATAATACATGAGACGACGGGTCGGGTCATCACAGTTATAGTCTATTGATTTCTACAATAGTACAGAAATTAATGATTGATACATCCGAAAAAATTATAGAAATTAAATACATTGTCAACGAGCATTGTCCTCCAATGGAAATTAGGAACGATATGGGTGTTCGTGTATACATGGAGACGAAAAAGGAAAGCAAAAACTTAGAATCATATCCGCTATATATTACTGTTCGCGATTTCAATATGGAATTGAGTATCACCAATGAGAACACAACTGCAGGTGTGTGTTGTTATTTTTTCTATGAAATTCTGGTACAATGTCAATAAACTACACTTTATCTGCATTTTAACTACAATTAAACTGCATATATATTCTACAATAAAACTAGTACATTTATTCTACAAAAAAATTGAAAAATTAATATGAAACACTGAATTTCAACCTTTCTACAAACAGGTGATAACAATATTTATATTTATTTTCATGCAAGTTCATCTTTAATACTAAAGTTAATTGATATGCCAACATCTCCCGTTATAAAGGAATATGAAAGTATAATAATAACAGATAGTACACCAAGTTCTATTGAAGCATGACACGTATACTAAGACAAGGAAACAATTGCAACTACAATGAAGCGCTATTCTGTCATGCACAAGTTTCAATTAAGGGTTAAAAGATCTAGTGCTAGAAGGTATGAACATATGAATAGTCAAAGATTATTATTTTGTTAATTTTGTAGTTTATTTGTAATTTTTTACTTCTTTAGTTTTTCCTTGTGATAATGTTTAACAGAATTGTAGTTGAATTGTAGTTATATTGTATATAGATTGTGTAATGTGATCTTTTAAGCTAAAACAATTTTTTTTAATCTAAATTTTACCCCATTGTGTAAAATGTATTTTTTTTATAGCTACTGGCTTATATGTGTTGGTGAAAACTGTACTAGCATAAATGATCCTGCAATGTTCAAGGTCATAAATTTCGCCAGACAGCACACGTGCTCTTTAATCGACAATACATTCATACAACGCAAACCTACTACCATAGTAGTTGGTAACATGGTTATTCCAAAATATTCTGATCCTAAGACAATTTACACCCCAAAAGACATTCAATTTGGCATGTTGTCTGAACATGGCGTGAATTTAACCTACATGCAAGATTGGAGAGCAAAGGAAAAGGCTTTACAGTTTATGAGAGGTCATCATGCTGACTCCTACAACAAATTGCCTAGTTATTTGTATATTCTATAGAAGACTTATTTGGAGTCTATAGTTAAGTTGAAGAAGACAGACGATGACTGCTTCTTGTATGTATTTGTTGCGATTTGTACGTCAATCAGTGGTTGGAAATATTGTAGGCCAGTTGTAGTAGTTGATGGGACATTTTTAAAGTAAGCATACATGGAAATAATGCTAACAGCTAGGGGTGTACAAGCCAAACCGAACCGACGAACCAAGTCAAACCGAAGAAAAAAACCGACTTGTGGTTTGGTTTGGTTGGTTTGGTGTTGGAAAATAAAAAACCGATCACTCTTGATTTGGTTTGGTAGTAACAAAAAATAAGTCAAACCGAATCTAAACCAAACCGACGTTATATATAAATAAATTTTAAAAATTTTATACATAAAAAATAATCATTAAAATTAAATTTGTAAGTATTTTCTAAACTATTTTATAGTTTTCAAAAATGTCTTGAGATATTATTTATTTGTGAGCTTGTAAATTCACTATCCACTAAGTAGATTCTATCTACATAACCTAAATATCAAGCCCAAACTAAAACCCAACAAGACAAAAAATAATAAAATAGATTATTTCATATCTTCCCTATGTTCCAATTCCAAAATCAAAGAACCCCAAATATTGGAAACCATCCCCCCACATCACACGAGCTTCCTGTTTTTTGTTTTGCTCACACAATTGATGATTATTTTAGTGTTGAGGTTTATCAAGTTTATAGTGCTTTGCTTTGTTACTTGTTTGTTGTCATTTTCTATTATAGAAGTTCTTGGAATTATGATTTATACGAATAATTGGTATTCCTCATATATTATTAAGAAAAATAGTAATCATGCGTATAATTGGTGATTATTTGATCTCTTTTTCAAGAATAATATAACTAAAAAGGAAAACAAAAAAAAAACTGAAAAACCAAAAAAATCGACTAAAACCGAAACCGAAAAATCGAATTTATGTTGGTTTGATTTGATTATGAATTTAGTAAACCGACATAATTGGTTTAATAAAAAATTGAACTAAACCGCCTCATATACACCCCTACTAACAACAAGTACAATGGATGTAGTAGGTACTGAAGTTTTATTGTAGAAATATTGTAGCTTGTACTTTTTTTTGTAGTACTTGCAGATGAATTGTTGATATTTTGTAGAATAGTTGTAGTTTGTATATATATGTCTTTTTCTGTAGCTAATTAATTGCTTCCTGCCACATAATGTAGGTACCATATTACCATTGGCATATGTTGTTGTTGATTCAACGAATGACGTATCATGGAAGTAGTTTTTTGAGCAATTCAAACTCGCGTATGGTGAAAGACCAAATATGTGTGTTGTTTCGGATCGGAATGAGAGTATCTTGAAGGCACCATCTATTATTTATCCCGACATGTCACATTATTCATGCATGTGGCATATTTGGACACATATACTGGCAAAGTTCAAGAAGTGTCACGACCCAAACCCAGACCCGATCGTGATGGCGCCTAACGTGGGAACAATGACGGCCAACTAAACCCCATCCATCCTTTTAAAGTAGTTGAACAGTTCATGAGCAGCTTAAATATGATTTAATGATAATAGTTAGCGGAAGTACAACCCGACACATCCCAAACTGGGGTGTCACAAGTCACGAGCATCTATTAAAGTATGACTACGAAGTCTGAAATATACAAAATAGGACTGATAAACAAAAGGAAGAAGTGCGGTGCTGCGAACGCCGACAGTCACCTCGCTAAACTCCTATAACTTAGCCTCTGGTCAGCTCAAAACCCGCTACCAGGGGAACAAATACCTGCATCTGCACGCAAGGTGCAGGGAGTAAAGTGAGTAATAAATATAAACAATAACTGAGCAGTAAGAAATCACGTAAGGCAAATCATCATACTGTATAAAAGCAGTATAAAACCCCTTGAGAAAAAAAGCAATGAAGCTGCGAAATCTTTGGAAAACATCTTAGCTCAGTTTAAACCTCCTTTGAAAATGACTTTTTCAATAGTTATGCAAATGTATGCAAAATAATTAGCGTAGATAAGCATAGAAATCCGCCCCTCGGGCACAACACTCACTCAACAGATAATGCCAGGCAATCAGGTGGATACCCCATGAAGTAACACAGAGAATAGATAATGGCAGATAAATGAAACAAAGTAAACACATAGATCAATATCATATAGTAACCGCTGCGGCGTGCAGCCCGATCCGTATATCGCTACGGCGTGCAGCTCGATCCATATATTTCATCGACGGCGCTCACTAGGAGTATGCAGACTCCGGGAGGGGCCGCTTACGACCCAAGCGCAATATCAAGCCATCTCGTGGCATCAAATCTAGGCCTTCGGCCTCATATCAGTATCAATATAACACTGCTGCGGCGCACAATCCGATCCTATAGTATCATCACAACACAGGTCCTCGGCCTCACTCAGTCAGATAAAATCGTCACAAGCCTCTCGGCATTAGTAAAACAGTAGTTCTCAGCCCAAAACATCCTTTAGAAGTATCATTTAAGTCTCAAAACTGAGTAAAAATGGCTGAGTTGTAAAACAGTGGAAAATAGCATGACTGAGTTCAAGTAATAAGTTAAAACAGTGAGGAAACAGTGATAATAATCTCCAAAGGGTGCAAATAGTTGGCATGAAGCCCAAATATGACAATCAGCCTAAATCATGATGATAATAAATAAGTTTTAGTCAAATACATGGTAAGTTCATCAATCGGGATGGACCAAGTAACAATCCCTAAAGGTGCTTTACCCCACGCTCGCTTTCCAGCGTGCAAGTCACTTCAATATAGCACTACGATGTGCATATCCGGGGTTTTAAACCCTCAGAATATCATTTACAATCATTACTCACCTAAATCCGAGCAAAATCCCACTCTAAAATACCTTTGCCTCTCAAATCGACCTTCGAATGCCTCGAATCTATCCATAATGATTCGATTCAGTTAATAAAAATTATAGGAATTAATTCCATATCAAATTCTATATTTTCCATCAAAAATCCGAAATTACACTCAAAATTCACCCGTGGGGCCCACATCTCGGAACCCGAAAAAAGTTACAAAATATGAAACCCCATCCAACCACGAGTCCAACCATACAAATTTTACCAAAATCCGACAACAATTCAGCCTCCAAATCTAGAATTTTTGTTTTTGAAAAGTTTACAAATTTTCTTTAATTTCTTCCATTTGATTCACTAATGCTTGATGAAAATAACCATGGAATCATTAAATATAATTACTTTTGGATATAGAACACTTACCCAATCCATATGGTGAAAATCACTTCGAAAATCGCTTCAATCCGAGCTCCATAGCTCCAAAAATGCGAAAAATTTCGGACTGCTCGAATTATACAATGTCCAAAAAATTTCGCATCCGCGGTACTATTCACCACAGGTGAGATTTTACTGTTCACTACAAATGCGGGATTACTGTTCACCGCATCTGCGAAAATACCAGCAAGTGCCTAAAAAATTTCAGCAACTTTTTATTTCACTAAAAATGCTCTAACTCCATCATACGAACTCAGAATTCGACGATTCTTGTTCCTATGAGTCACAAATAATAAAACAAACATTGCCTTTCAATCGAAACTCAATTCGGAGCTCATTTGCTCAGTTCAATACCCATTTCGCTCGTTAAATAATTAACTGAGTTTCGTGTCAAAAACCCAATCGCGACTTGATGAAATTAGACCAAACTTTCCAGATCACTCCTATAATTCATTATTTAAATTCTAGAAGTCTCGAAATCAAATTTCGATCTCTAGAACTAAAAAATGAACCTTTGGACCATTACATGCTTATGCTTAAAACGACAAAAATCTTCCAAAACTTATTCGAGCCTCTTGAGACCCCGACCCAACATGCAAACACACCCCAGAAAATTATTAAAACTTGTTCTAAACTTCAGAACGCTCAAAATAACATAAAAACATCGAATCACCTTTGGATTCAAGCCTAAGAATTCCAAAACTTCCAAATTCCGAATTCGATCAGAAAGTCTATCAAACCTCGTCCAAATGACCTAAAATTTTGCACAAAAATCCCAAATGATATAACGAAACTACAACAATTCTCGAAATTCCATTCTGACCCTCGGAGCAAAATCTCACCTACCAACCGAAAATCGCCAAAATATCAACTTCGCCAATTTAAGCCTAATTCTATTCCGGACCTCCAAAACCAATTATGATCATGCTCCTAAGTCACAAATCACCTCCAGAAGCTAATCAAATCATCGGAGCTCACATCCAAACCCTATAACACATAAGTCAATATCCGGTTGACTTTTCCAACTTAAGCCTTCTTAAAAGAGACTAAGTGTCTCATTTCTTACCAAATCCTCTCCGAACGCAAACTAAATCAACTTGATCACATGAAACACAGATAACAAAGTATAAAGAAGCAGATATGGGAAACAGAGCGGTAACTCATGAGACGACTAGCCCGGTCATCATAAGAAGGGACATCTCAAGTTAAGTGAATTATACTTTGTTGCGGCACGGTCATACACACTTGATGAATTTAATGAAAGGATGTCAAAGATTGAGGAGATTGACCCCCATGTTAAAGCATATTTATACGATATTAGCTATCATAGATGGTCCCGAGTACATGCTACGGTGAACAGAACTTGGACTATGACATCAAACATTGCAGAGTTGTTGAATGCTGTGACAAAATATGCAAGAGGGCTGTTGATAGTAGAACTATTAGAGTATATGAGGACCCTTCTTGAACGTTGGACAAAAGAAAAGTTATTGAAAGCAAAGGGTATATTCACATACCTTGAATACAAATTCAACAAAGAGTTGGATGACAACAGAATATTGTCGCACAAGCTTAGAGTAAGATCTGATTATTTATCAAATCAAATTCATAAATAGGACAAATGTATATATTTTATAGATATTTTATATATAGTTTGATTTTAACCGTATATGAATTGTTTTTTTTTGTTTGTAATATACTCTTAGTTGAGGGCTTCAACAAACTACATTCATACAGTACTAGTGTGAGCCGCTATATTGTTTGTCTTGAAAACAAGAAATGTAGTTGTGGGCAATTCCAGCTTGACGAACTACCTTGTCCACATGCTTTGGCTACTTTAAGACATAGGGATGAGTCTTTTGAACAATATTGTTCTCCTTATTATACAAGGATGAACCTCTTGTGTACTTATGGAATACCAGTTAATCCCTTGTCTGATGAAAGCAAATGGAATGTGCCACAACATATAACTGAAGAAGTAGTAAATCTACCTAAAGGAGGGAAAAGGCAGCCAGGAAAACCTCAAAAAGAAAGATACAAAACATATGATGAAATAAATTCAAAGAAGTTCAAGGTTTCATGCGGCAACTGCGGAGGAGAAGGGCATAACAAAAGATCTTGCAAGAATGCACCCAAAAAGAAATAAAATTTTATGTAGTTAACAGAATATTTCATAAAATTTGTTGGTTAGTTCTGGATAACATATTTTGATGTGTAATTGTGGGTGTCTTTTAAGATCATAATGTAGTTAGTTAGGATTTTTCTGTATTAAGACAATAATTTCATAGATTGATTTGTTTATGAATGGTTTCTATATATATAATCTAGAACTTTTTTACAATCTATGGAATCCTTTACATAGTTGTTAATGTATTTTTGCAGTTTATCTACAATAAAACTACATTATCTGGAATTTTCATAGTATATACATTATAAATCAGTAGGAAAGTAGTTAAAAATTTAAAATATTGTAGATGAAGTATTGTTTACATTCATAAAATGAATATAAAAGAAATAAAACACACTGTTAAATATATCTACAAATTATATACAAATATAACTACAAAAAATCTACAATATTTGTAGCTGACATAATAGCTAAATTAAAATTCAGGCAGAAACAACCTATATGGTGAAAATAATGTAGATGAGGTACTTTATACATTCAAAAAATTGAATTTAAAAGCAACAAAATAGTTAGTTACTGATTTTTACATATTATCTACAAAAAAATAACAAAATAACCACATATTTTTCGTTGACAGAATAACTGTATAAAAATTCAATTGGAAAGAATTTATATGCTAAAAATAATAAAGATCAACTATTGTAAAGATTCAACAAGTAAATATAAACCCAATAGAATATTTCCATTTGAACAACAATACTAGATAAAAAAAAAAACTAAAACAAAGGCTACTATAATTGTAGTGCAAGTCTGCTACAATTAAAACAGAATAAATTGTTCAAAAACTTGTCTACCATCTTTCTTATAAACTAGCATCAACTAAACAATTGTACTACATGTTCCATACAAAACATTACAACTACTTCTTGTTTCTCTGGACTCATGTTTTCTCATTCAAAGCTGGTTCACCTTTCCCCCTTGCCAATTTGTCTGTCACCTCACTATCACTAATTGCCTCATGCTCCTGCTTCTTTCTAGCATAGTCCTAAAGTAGCGCTCCATAGCATCTACGGTGTTGGTCAATATCAAAAAGATCTTCTGCCGGAATTGATAACTCTCCAAGACTAACATACTCTGCAAAGGCAGCAACAAATACACCACAATCACTGCAAAAGATAAAAAATGTTAGTATTTACCAAACAATCAGAAAAAGGGTTAAATGTATAGAAAGAAAGAAGATTTTTGTTACAATGATCCTTGTTTTTGTTGTGGTATCTCTTCGACGATCCACTGAATGTTAAGAGGGTCGGTAACAGGTTTCTCAATGTATGCTTTTGTATTCTTGAAGTTGATGTCTTTACGCTTCCTATAAAACCCGGTGCATGACAAATACAAAGGGATAATAATAGAAAACTTTTCAACACAAGATTCAACAATAGGGTGATTGTGTGAATAGGCCATGGAATCATACGTATAAAGACACCTTTCTGCAATGTCAAAAATAACCAACACCCAGTGGAATTTTTCTACAAGGTTGACGGGCATGATGACACAATCAAATTTATCCCATGCAACATTTGTGATTAGTCTATACCCCAATATATATTTTGCTACAACGTCATGGGGTTTGACAACAGAAAACTTCTTTTCTTGAGGAGAATTTTGGAACTTTTCATAAATCTGATCAATCCTAGTCTTGAACACACAATTTGTTGCAGTAAACCTGGTATTGTTGTGGGGGCCATGCCTCTTTTTCTCAAGTAATAAATTATAACATTAATGTGCTGAAACAAAAATAGATTGCATTTATTCTATAAGTTATCTTAAAATATTCTACACAAAACTACAAAATAACTAAAATTCATACACAAACAGAATACAGACAATCTATGATTCAGAATACAAACTATCTACAAAAAATCTACAAATCAAATATATTGAATCTTACCGAGTCATTGAGGACTTGTCCTGGGTATGCCAGGGAAAAGAACCACTCTTTCTTGTCAATCTTTTCAACTACAAGATCCAATCATGGCTTAATTATGTTGTTCTTTATAGAATACGGAGCCTTCCTCCTATATAAATAAATAGAAATTAAAATAAAATTGTTGAATGAAGTTGATGTGTAAAATATGAATACTGGAATAAAAGTATCAAATTGTGCAACCTAACCTCTTTAAAACTTTGTCAGTACCGTGGTAACCACTTGTGGGATTGATCCAACAACTCAGGGTCTACATTTTGACCAATAACACTAGTAAATGGGTGCTTGATGTGAAAAAATTAAGGTCCAACCTAGGTGCTTCCACCTGAACTGTATAAAGGGAGAAATGGTGATCGGGCATACTTTCCCAGCTGCCTTGTTCTACCTTGCTCCACCGGTGTTGTTTCATCTTGTATAGGCTCGCCGAACTTAACCAACTGGGAGAAGTTATCAGGCAGCTCGAAATCATCAAGCGTAACCTCCTTATTCTTGTCACGCCCCAAAGTAGGAGAGACATGATTGGCACTCGATACTGTATTCGATCGAGTTAGCCACTAAACATACTAGCTAACTAAACTGGGGGCCCAATAGATCGGGCAACACAACATCTGAAATACTAAACCTGGACCATTAAGGTCATGACCTGAATAACAATAAGTCATATAAACAAAGGTAGACGAGCTAAAATATTAAAGTACTACCTGGCCGACGAGGCCGCAATTTGAGACATACATGTCTATACACATATATATACATGCCAAGCCTATGGGCTGGAGACTGAAAGCTGGAAAAAAAGAAACCCGGAATATTGTGTCCACAATAGCCTCTAAGAGTGTGATAAGCACTGTCGGGATAAGTCCCCGACTATACCCAAATTGTACAACAAAAGTAACCATCCTATGATAGCTCCAGGAAGAGGTGGAGCTTACCAACTCACAGCTGAACCCCGAAATCCTAGCGGAGGGGTCGATCAGAGTCCCTACCTGGACCTGCACGCACAAAACAAAAATGCAGTATCCCTAGACAACGGGACATCAGTACGAATAAAAATGTACTGGTATGTAAGGCAGAAAGTAGAATCATACACAGCTGATGGAAAAAAAAAAGTAATAGAGATACCACATGACACTAAAACTTTGATAGCCTCCATGGCCTACATCCGACCTAATAGTAGTCAAATATGCATGGTATGCTCGTGTAATCATATGTCGTAAATACATATATATTGATTCATGTGCATGACATACCCAACCAAATGCTAGAAATGGTGGTCTCTTCCGATAGCTAATCGATATCATATTGCCAACCTGTGGCCATCTGTACAATACATATAGTCATTCCGGCAAATAGGCCCCTTACTTCTGATTATAGCTCGAAGTTTATGCATAATATGCCATGTATGATATGAACTTTGAATGCACATAATAGGCCATAATAAGAACTTAGCCAATCTTGGCTCATTAATACACTTATTCTCATAATCACCTTCATATCGCATATAATTGTCTTGTGGAACCTTATATGTTTTTTTTGAATAAGCTTGAAAACATAACTCTGAAGATGTTCATAAAAAGCTTAAGGTACTTCACTTAGTCCTTATACCTGATTTATTGATAATTAGTAAAATAAAGTATTTCAAAAATCAAGTGTTTTAGTAATTTAAACATAAAAATTATATTTGAGATTTTTGGAAATCGATGTGCCACTTTAGAGATTTTAAAATACCCTTTAACAAGGAAGAAGGACAGATCGCAAATACTAAATGCCTTTATTTTGTTTAGTCACACAACCCCAAGACGAATAAGAATTCATATATATAGACACATAGATAAGAAAACCGACAAAATGACATATATAGATGTCGAATACCCAATTTAACCGAACGAGTGGAATATCAACTTAATAGAATCATGAAAATACTTTAGCTACAATCCCAATGCCTTTCACAGAAGGTCTTTCTAGAAATAGAATAGTAAAATATCACATTTGGTGTCTTAGGAATTTCCAAGAATTCGTGTAAAAAGAAAGGACGGAGCTTAGCCTTAATATACCTTTCCAACGAACGTCCGAATGCCTGTAGTTCCTTCACGAAAGTTGTTACTTACGTCCTAAGCTTTGCAAACACTATATATATGCAGCTTATACGCACCTATAAATAGTTCATAATTGAGTTTAAATTGGCAGATTGCCATATGACTTTAACTTGACGAAACGTCCGTAAAACTTTGTAAAAACAATCATAAAAGAGTCTCAAGATGATAACCTTGGCAAACCGAGTATAAATCCTGAAGAACCAGCAAGAACAACAAATTTATATCTTCCAAAAATAGCTCCAAACACAGCTAATAGAAGTGGGAAACGATTGCGAAGCGTAGAGATTGAGTTTCTAGGCACGGGGGCAAACTTTAATGGTAAAAATTGTTAAAAACGCACCTTAATCACTCAAGAACACCATGGAACCCTCTCTTCAGCTTGATCACTGTTTTGGGACTGAAATGAAATGTTTTGAGGTCTTCAAAGTCAAGTTTACCAACTTATACCACTTGTTTGACCCGACCCGGTTTCAGCCTGGACAGTCCGGGGTAAAACAGTCATAACTTTTTACTTCAATGTCTGTTTGATGTGAGATTTTTTTGGTTAAGAACTAGACTCGTAGAACTTCTATTTTATAGGTTTTGAATCTCATAAGTCTTTATATATTGGGAGAAATGATCTGATACATTTGATCCAAAATTTAGAAAATTTATTAGAGAAATTTACAATAACTTTTACCGACCTTTATTTCGCAACTTGCTTGACTCCAAAACATAACATGTGACCAGTGTGATGTTATACCCAATCATATATACCTAATATAACCATGCTACTTTACTTATATTACGTAAGAGAAGAGAAAAAAAATATGGGGTCTCACAGTCTCCCCCCCTTAAGAACATTCATCCGCAAATGGGTCAAGTCAATTCCTTGGTTTCATTTCTTTTCCGCTAATAAGTTATTTGTGAGGATATATTTGTTCATTTGCAAAGCATAAATCAAATTCTAAAGATTCCAACTACTAGGCTTCGTATAGCTATCTTGCAATAAGAAATTTAAATTTCACTTTCAAGACATTCAAAATCCAATTAAGTTGTTGTAAAGAAATAATTGCCAGTTATTTAAATGCGACTCACCTTAAGTCGTAAATAGGTGGGGGGGTACTTCTTCCTCATTTCCTCATCGACTTCCCAGGTCACTTCCTCGATGTTGTTATTTCGCCATAACTCTTTCACGGAAGCCACTTCTTTAGTTCGAAGCTTTCTTACTTGCCGATCTAAAATAGCTATTGGTACCTCTGCAAAAGATAAGTCTTCAGCAATGCAAATATCCTCAATGGGCATAATACGTGAAGGATATCCAATGCACTTCCGCAACATAGATGCATGAAACATAAGATGGACTGCTTCTAATTCTGAAGGCAAATCAAGTTAGTACGCCACCCTACCAATCCTCCAAATAATCTTATACGGTCCAACATACCTAGGGCTGAGCTTCCCCTTCTTTCCAAATCCCGTGATGCCCTTCATAGGTGATACTTTCAGGAAAACCCAATCTTCTACATCAAACTCTAAGTCTCGTTGTCAAACATCTGCATAAGACTTCTGCCGACTTTGTGTTGTACGCAGCTGGTCTCTAATAAGTTTTACCTTTTCCATTGCTTGATGAACTAAATTAGGACCTAGCAACTCTGCTTCCCCGACCTCAAACCAACCGATTAGCGACCTACACTTCCGCCCGTATAATGCTTCGTAAGGAGCCATCTGAATACTAGCTTGGAAGCTGTTATTATAAGCGAACTCAATAATAGGTAGATGATAATCCCAACTTCCTTTAAAATCTAGAATGCAGGAACGTAACAAATCCTCCACTGTCTAAATAGTACGCTCTGCCTGTCCATCAATTATAAAAAAGCGGTGCTAAGATATACCTGCGTGCCTAGACCCTTCTGAAAAGATTTCCAAAAATGTGATGTAAATTGAGCCCCTCGTTCGGAGATAATAGATAATAGCACTCCGTGAAGGCGAACAATCTCTCGAATGTAAAGCTTAGCATAATCCTCGGCTGAATATGTCGTCCTAACTGGCAAGAAATGAGTAGATTTTGTAAGCCTATCAATAATTACCCGAATAGAATCATACCTCCGTGGGGTGTGAGGAAAACCAGTGATAAAGTCCATATTTATCATGTCCCATTTCCATAATGGAAGTTAAATATACTGAGTTAGGCCTCTAGGCCTATGATGTTCGGTTTTAACTTACTGGCAATTGGGACATTGGGCTACCATCTCCGCGATATCTTTTTTCATTCCATTCGACCAATAAATCTGTCAAAGGTCCCGATACATCTTTGTCGCTCCGGGGTGAACTGCATATCTAGAATAATGGGCCTCCGAAAGAATCTTGGCACGGAGCTCTCCGACTGTCGGTACACACAAGTGGTATTGGTATCTAAGGACTCCATCTCCAGTTAGCTCAAATAAAGGTTGTCATTGCTGTGGAATACTTTCGCTCAATTTTATAAGCTCAGGATCTTCGTGTTGTCGATCTTTCACTTCGGTAACAAAAGAAGATTTTGCCGTATTCTAAACAAAAATGCGTCCACCCTCTGCATCTACCAAACACACCTGCAAACTAGCTAGCTGGCATAGATATTTGGTCATCTCGACCTTATCAACTTCAACATGGCTTAGACTGCGCATGGACTTCCAGCTAAGGGCATCAGCAACAATATTAGCTTTGTCGGGATGATATAAAATATCAACATCATAGTCCTTTAGTTATTCTAGCCATCTTCTTTGTCGTAGGTTCAGCTTCCTCTGTTTAAATAAATACTGAAGGCTCTGGTGGTCGGTGAAAACATCAATATGAACCCCATATAGATAATGCCGCCAAATCTTTAGGGTGAAGACAACTAACTCAAGATCGTGCGTAGGCTAGTTCTGTTCATGTTTCCTCAACTGTCTGGAGGCATACGCGATAACCTTACCATGCTGCATAAGAACACAACCTAGGCCAATTCTCGAGGCATCACAATATACAACATAACCCTCGGTTCCATCCGGAAGAGTCAAGACAGGTGCCATCGTAAGCCTTTTCTTTAGCTCCTAAAAACTTTGTTCACACACCTCAGTCCACTGAAATTTAGCTCCCTTATGTGTCAGATTCATCAATGTTGCAGAGATAGAGGAAAATCCCTCCACAAACCTTCGGTAATACCCTGCCAAGCCTAAAAAGCTATGAACCTCTATCGGATTCAAGGGTCTCGGCCAAGTCATCACAGTTTCAATATTTTGGCCATCAACCTTGATACGATCACCAGTAATAACACGACCAAGAAAATATACAGAAGTTAGCCAAAATTCACATTTAGAGAATTTAACATATAAGCTGTAGTCCTGGAGTGTCTGCAATACAACTCGCAAGTGGTCCTCATGCTCGGCTTCCGATCGTGAATATACCTGGATGTCGTCAATAAACACAATCACAAATTTATCCAAGAATGGTTTGAATACCCGGTTCATAAGATCCATAAAGGCTGTTGGGGCATTTGTAAGCCCAAAATACATGACAAGGAATTCAAAATGGCCATACCTCGTCCTAAATGCTATTTTTGGGATATCAATATCCCTGACTCGTAGCTGATGATAACTGGATCGCAAGTCGATGTTCGAAAAGCATTTGGCACCTTGTAACTGGTCTAACAAGTTATCAATCCGTGGAAGAGGATACTTATTCTTGATAGTGACTTTATTTAGTTGCCTGTAGTCAATACACATTCGCAAGGAGCCATTTTTCTTTCGAACAAAGAGCACCGGAGCACCCCATAGGGATCTACTTGGCCTTATAAAGCCCTTGTCGAGAAAGTTCTTCAGTTGTTCCTTCAATTCCCTTAGCTCTGCAGGAGCCATTCTGTAGGGAGGAATGGATATAGGTTGTGTATCAAGAAGCAAATCTATAGCAAAATCGATTTCCCTTTTGGGGAGAATTCCTGGAAGCTCGTCAGGGAATACCGTCGGGAATTCATTCACAATATGAACCGACTAAAGAGTCACTGGCGCCTTATTTGTAACCCTGACATGAACTAGATGGTATATACAACCTTTAGCAATAAACTTCTGAACCCTAAGATATGAAATAAACTTACCCCTAGGCATGGCTGCATTACCTTTCCATTCAAGGACAGGCTCACCAGGAAAATGAAATCGGACCAACTTTGCATGACAATCAATATTAGCATAACAAGCTGCCAACCAAACCATACCTATAATGACATTGAAGTCTAGCATAACCAATTAAACTAAATCAAAAAAGGTTGGACGATCATTAATTAACATTGTACAACCTCGATAGACATGATTAGCTACAATAGAGTCACCAACTGGCGTAGACACCTCAACTGACTGTGGCAACAACTCAGATCTCATGTCAAGCTTACTAGCAATAAATGGAGTAATATATGAAAATGTAGAGACGGGATCTATCAATGCATAAACGACATGAGAATGTATTGTCAATATACCTGTGACAACATCTGGGGATGCCTCTGAATCATGTCGGCCTGTGAGTGCATAAAAGCGATTCTGGCCACCACTAGAACCCGAGGTGTCTCCTCCACCTCTCCCCCTACCACACCCCTAAGTAGACTGTCCTGGTCGGGAAGCACGGACTGAGGGCGAAGAGGTTGATGTATATCCTGAAGGCTGAGGTGGTGTACTTCTGCCTAACCCCGGGCACCGGCTAATAAAATGTCATGTCTGCCCACAATGATAACATGTATTAGAAACCTGTCTACACTGCCCGGTGTGCAGCTTACTGCACTAAGTACATGGAGGAGTAGGTTGTCTCATTTGTACGAACACTCCTGTCGATGGCCCTCAGGTTGGCCTGAGCTCTACCCCATTCCTGACTAAATATAACAATCAAACCGCTGGCCCTGCATCTGTGGTGGGAAACTACTTTCTGGCCGAGGTGGATATCGATGGAGTGGGGGCCTAAAATACTCTGTGGCTCCCTATAAGACCCCATAGTACGAGCCCTCTTACTCTGTTCCCTATCCCTACGAGTATCACGAATCCGACGGGAAAGTCCTCTATAGTCTGAGCGAAAGCCTATATGCAAGAAATATCTACATCATCCGATAGGGATGCCACCCTACAGTCTCTAATCAGATGATTCCCCAAACCATCCACATAATGATGAACTCTAGCCCTCATGGTACATATAATATCTAGTTCATACCTCACCAAAGAATTAAACTTATGGCTATAATCCCTCACACTCATATCCCCCTACTTCAGGCTAAAAAATTGGTCAAGACGGGCCTCCCGAACCTCTCATGGCAAATAATGGGCTAAAAACGCCTCAGAGAAGTCTTCCCACTCTGTTGGCGGAGCATCAGGTCCTCTAGATCTCTCCCATGCCTCATACCATAGGACGGCTACATCACGTAGTCGAAAAGAAGCCAACTCCACAGCCTCTGTGACGGAGGCATGCATCACCCTCAATACTCTATACATATTGTCTATAAAGTCCTGGGGATCCTCAGTGGAACTGGATCCTGTAAATAATTGAGGGGCCAAGTGAATAAACTCTCGTACCATCGAGATTCATGTCCGATCTCTCCGGGCATCTTCTCCCGACTCTAGCTATTGCACATGAATAGAAACCATCCTAGTCAGCAACTGAACTGCCTCCCTTATCCCCTGCTCCCTAGTCTCTGATGGGGGAACAACATGTGTTGGAGGTCCTATGTCTCTAGCAGCCTCACGTACTAATGGAACTGGTGAAGCTGGGTATTGTATCTCCCTAGGCTCCAACAAGTGTTGGGGAAGCTGAAACTAGGGCTACTGGAGACTCACAGTGTGCCTATAAGGGAAATCTATCCCTCTGACCTGGTAGGGAATGACTGGTACCTTCCCGCGGATCCATACCTATCTCTCGTTGTGCCATCTCCTGAGTGTAGGTAGCCTGTTAGATAAGAAACACAAAGTACGATTTATATTTCATATGTTCTTATAAATTCACTCTATAGCACGATCTATTAATTGAAAAAACATAACCATTCCTAAATGCCGCATAGCCTCCTGATTATAAGTGTGGCGCATAACACATCCATAAGCAAGACTCTTCTAGACACGACTTTTGGACTCCCTGGGATACGACTTGCTCTGATACCAAGTTTTCCATGCCCCACACTAGGGGAGGCATGACTGGCACTCGATACTGTATTCGATCGAGTTAGCCACTAAACATAATAGCTAACTAAACTATGGGCCCAATAGATCGGGCAACACAACATCTAAAATACTAAGCCTGGACCATTAAGGTCATGACCTGAATAACAATAAGCCATATAAATAAAGGTAGACGAGCTAAAATATTAAAGTACTAGCTGGCCGTCGAGGCCGCAATTTGAGACATACATACCTATACACATATATATACATGCCAAGTTATGGGCTGGAGACTGAAAGCTGGAAAAAAAAAACCCGGAATAATGTGTCCACAATAGCCTCTAAGAGTGTGATAAACACTATTGGGATAAGGCCCCGAATATACACAAACTGTACAACAGAAGTAACCATCCTATGATAGCTCCAGGAAGAGGTGGAGCTCACCAACTCACAGCTGAACCCCGAAATCCTAGCGGAGGGGTCGGTCAGAGTCCTTACCTAGACCTGCATACACAAAACAAAAATATAGTGTCCCTAGGCAACGAGACATCAGTACGAATAAAAATGTACTGGTATGTAAGGCAGAAAGTATAATCATACATAGCTGATGAAAAAAAGGTAATAGAGATACCACCTGACACTGAAACTCTGATAGCCTCCATGGCCGACATCCGATCTCATGGTAATCAAATATGTATGGTATGCTCATGTAATCGTATGTCGTGAATACATATACATTGATGCAAATGCATCACATACCCAACCAAATTCTAGTAATGCCAGTCTCTTCCGGTAGCTAATCGGTATCATATTACCAACCTGTGGCCATCTGTACAATACATATAGTCTTTCGGGCAAATAGGCCCCTTACTTCCGATTATAGCTCGAAGTTCATGCATAATATGCCATGTATGATATGAACTTTAAATGCACATAATAGGCCATAATAAGAACTTAGCCAATCTTGTCTCATTGGTACACTTATTCTCATAATCTCATAATCACCTTCGTATCGCATATAATTGTCTTGTGGAACCTTATATATTTTTTTGAATAAGCTTGAAAACTTAACTCGACTTTTAGAAAGATAACTTAACTCTGACGATGTTCATAAAAAGCTTAAGGTACTTCACTTAGTCCTTATACCTAATTTATTGATAATTAGTAAAAGAAAGTATTTCAAAATTCAAGTGTTTTAGTAATTTAAACATAAAAATTATATTTGAGATTTTTGGAAATTGACGTGCCACTTTAGAGATTTTAAAATACCTTTAACAAGGAAGAAGGACATATCACAAATACTAAATGCCTTTGTTTTATTTAGCCACACAACCCCAAGACGAATAAGAATTCATATATATATATAGACACATAGATAAAAAAGCTGACAAAATGACATATATAGATGTCGAATACCCTATTAACCAAAAGAGTGAAATATCAACCTAATAGAATCATGAAAATACTTTAGCTACAATCCCAATGCCTTTCAAAGAAGGTATTTCTAGCAATAGAATAGTAAAATATCAAATTTGGCGTCTTAGGAATTTCCAAGAATTCATGCAAAATGGAAAGATGGAGCTTAGCCTTAACATACCTTTCCAATGAACGTTTGAATGCTTGTAGTTCCTTCACGAAAGTTGTTCCTTACGTCTTAAGCTTTGCAAACACTATATATATGCAGCTTATACGCACCTATAAACAGTTCATAATTGAGTTTAGATCGGCAGATTTGCCATATGACCTTAACTTGACGAAATGTCCGTAAAACTTTGTAAAAACGATCATAAAAGAGTCCCAAGATGATTACCTTGGTAAACCGAGTATAAAGCTTGAAGAATCAGCAAGAACAACAAATTTATATCTTCCAAAAATCGCTCCAAACACAACTAATAGAAGGGGGAAACGATTGCAAGCGTAGAGATTAAGTTTCTAGGCACGTGGGCAAACTTTAACAGTAAAAATCATTAAAAATGCATCTTAATCAGTCAAGAACACCATGGAACCCTCTCTTCATCTTGTTCACTATTTTGGGACTGAAATGAAATGTTTTGAGATCTTCAAAGTCGAGTTTACCGACTTATACCACTTGTTTGACCCGACCCGGTTTTAGCCTGGACAGTCCGAGGTAAAATAGTCATAACGTTTTACTCCAATGTCCGTTTGATGTGAGGTTTTTTTTGTTGAAAACTAAACTCATATACCTTCGATTCAATAGGTTGTGGATCTCATAACTCTTTATATATTGGAATAAATGATCTGATACATTTGACCTAAAATTTAAAAAACTTATTAGAGAAATTTACTATAACTTTTGCCGACCTTTATTTCACAACTTGCTTGACTCCAAAATATAACATGTGACCAGTATGATGTTATACTCAATCATATATATCAAATATAACCATGCCACGTTACGATATTATGTAAGAGAAGTGAAAAAAAAACATGGGGTCTTACAGTTCTCACCTCCGGATTCTTCTGAATCACCTACATTCACATACTCTGCCTCTTCACCTACATTGTCATCTTCTGGATTTTGCTCTTCACTTTGAGCTGCTACTGTCACTCCATGAATTAGAGATTGTGCATGCATATCTTCCCTCTCTGTAACACCATGTATATATAACTTAATAGAATTGTAAAAATATTGAAACAAAATGAAAAAAACTCTGAAAACAATTTCATACCTGCGATCTCTTCACCAATTGCCCCTTCAAAATATGTATATAAATCAATACGTGCTGGATGAATTTCTTCACCAAGTGAACATTCAACATGTTCTATTTTTTCATTAAAAATGTTAAATCATACTGGATAGTATTGGCTTGACAATTTATGAACATATGAAGGTGTGTCATAATATCTACATAAATCTGTATAGCCGTGCCAATAAGCTAGATTTAATTGTATATATTGTGTATATATAATGTAGACAAATTGTAGTTATGTTGTATATAATTTGTAGTTATTTTGTAGATAAATGTAGATATATTATAGTTACCTATTTTGCTGGGGTTGACCTGCACTAGTTCACCACTATTGAACTGAAATTGCTGATTGTTCTTATTTTTTGGTTGGTCAGTATTTTTTGTTGAACTTCCAGCAAACTGTAAGTTTTATATCAGTTAGGATATATATTTTATAGGTGACATAAATAGTTCTTTTAATATGATTAAAATTCAAATGTTACCTTTGCATCAACCTGATCATTTGGACTGTTTATCACCTGCAAATCAGTCTTGACTGAATCCTTTATTAGGTCTCGAAGGCTACCTAGTTCTTCAAATACATGTTTCCTAAACTTTTCAGCTTTTCATCGACCTACATAATTAACAAAATACATAGTTAACTTCAGAAATGTCTTAAAATACATTAAAAAAACAAATACACTATTATATATATCACAATGCTTTTTAGGACTATATGTTACCTTCTCAGCAACTCTTTTTAACTTTCTTATTTTACGAAGAATAGACTCCTTCTCCTCTTTTTCAATTGATTCTTTGGGTTCCAATGGAGGAGCATCAACTTTTGAATTCTCAAAAACATGTTCAACCTCTTCAATTGTATACTCAACTTTATTAGGCAAAGACATAACTTAAAGCTCTTCAGGTGATTCATTTATGTTGGTGAACTGAAAGATGAAAAAAAAAATTAGCTTGTTTAAGGCAGAGTATGTATATAAATTGTATATATTTTGTAGTTAAATTGTATTATCATAAATAAAGACCATTTATGTCAGACCCCAATCCCGGTCGTGATGGCGCCCAACACAATTGCTTGGCAAGCCCGACCATTTACACTCTCAACCCGAGCATGAAGCTTAAAACCAGTTATTTGAATATCATTAATAACAATGAAACTAAAAGATTATGCTGAATATCACTATAACACAGAATATACTCCTAAAGACCTGGAGGTCATGAGTCTAGAGCCTCTAACAACACAGTGTGACAAGACTCCAAATAATACAATGTCTCAAAACTGCGGAAGATAATAAAAGAGATAAGGGAGGAGTCGGGTCCTGCGGACGTCAGGCAGCTACCTCGACAACTCCGGACAAACCCTGAAATCAGCAAAAGCTCAGCTAAACTCCTGGGATACCTGGATCTGCACACATGGTGCAGGGAGTAAAGTGAGTACTTCCAACTCAGTGGTAATAGACATATATAATGGCTGAAAGTAAGAAAACCCGAAATACAAAAATGCAAAGCTATAACCAATACTCATACACATTTAACAGTGTAATAACAACAATTAATGACAGATAACACAGACAGGTATAGATGTATGAATGCAATGCAATGCACATGACAGCTGCGGCGTACAGCCCGATCTATTTGGTACCCGCGCTCACTGTGGGGGTTCAAACTCCGGAGGGGCTCCTGCAGCCCAAGCGCAATGACATAGTAGCATTCGCTGCGGCATGCTGCCCGGTCCACAATCAGTCCAAATATATATATATATATATATATATATATATATAT
>MU688549.1:10692-21573 GCA_026770625.1 Nicotiana glauca | reverse complement strand
AAGTTAATATTAATATCATCGACATATAGGTATTAATTTAACTTGAATAGGCGCATAAGAACTCGACAGATTCTTATGGGTATTATTAACCCTATAATCAATAACCCGGATAATTCAACAAATCAATCTTAAGTTAAGAAAGTAGCATGATCTCTAGCAAATCCATGACCTGGAATATCTTTTATATAAATTTGTAAAAGAAAATTATATAATTGTTGTAGTAATTTTGTGTTGAATTATTGTTTAATTACTAAGTAAATTATAAATTGGTTCTTTATATATTTTGTGATAATTTAGCTTGAATTATTAATTGTTTGAGTCTACATTAGTTGAGAAGTTGATCACAATTCCTCGTGGGAACGATACTTTACTTACTACTATATTACTTGTCGATCGCGTACACTTGCGTGAGTGTTTTGGTCGCAACACCGGTGTTCGGCTTGTCGATGCGTTGACAGTCATAGTCGGAACATGGCTTGCCGATGCGTTGACAGTCATAATCAAAACAGCTTGGTATCCGATTTTACTAGCCATTTTTTCTGAAAAAATGGCACAAACAAATGTTTAAAACTGGAGTTAAAAAATCACGTACATTTTAATCTCCAACAAAATATCACGAAGGCTTTACTCTCCAAAACGGGAGTACACAAAACCACAAATGTTTTAGTTTCCAGAATAATAAGGATAACACAAATACAGAAATAAAAATTATTAAATTCCTTAAGCTTGTTGGTTCCTTGGTTTCATCCTGTATTTGTAATATAACAATTCTGGAAAATAAAAACGTTAGCGTATAAAATGTAAATATAAATAAAGTAATAATTAATTCGAGCCCACTGAATTCACAGTGTTTCCTTAAAGAATTTAATTCCCTCCTAGTACCCAAGGTTATGGATTATTTCCTCCCAGGATAGAACGAATTACACACTGGTGTAGCGGTACTTCAAACCCCAGTGTTTCAGCGAACACAAAGTTCGACAGCAAATCACACTTATGGATGCTTTGTTTGTAGTTAAAAACAATGCAGAATAAAGGAGGACAACTCAGAAGTTGAATGGAAATTCTGAGAGGAAGGAATGCAATATATAGCCGATGTTAAATTCTTACTGAAGAGGATATCAGATTGCAATTCGTTTTTCCAGTGTATACTGAGTGTATATTAAGTGTATATCGAGTGTATACAGAATATATATCGAGTGTATACAGAGTGTATCTCGAGTGTTTTTTCCAGTGTGTCTCTTTCTCTCCAACTACTGCTCTATTTATAGCAGTCATTTGAGAGAAATCCGCCACTTCCATGTTGGAACAAGCACTAGGCTATCATGGAGGAAGCACTTGCATGGTGGATTGAACACTTGCTTGGTGGGAAGAGCACCTGGCCATGGTGGGAGGTGCACTAGGCATCTTGTTGCTTGTTGGTGCAACACAATACACGGATTGGAAAACATTCATTACAAACACGGATTATATCACGTTAATATTCATTATTATCAAATAAATTTGGTCCAAAAACATTAATCAATCGATCGATCATTTGACCAAATTCAAATCCAAATTCCATTTCCTATTCACTCTCATTTTAAGACTATTTCATCTTAAACAAAAACTCAACAAGTTCTCAACTAGAGCATTACCTGATGTGTTTATGGGATACTCCCCAACTAAGAAAGGTTATAGACTATATGACTTGCAGATTAAGCAGTTCATTATCAACATGGTAGTCTTTAAGGAACATGTGTTTTCTTTCTGAACAGGGACATCAATGTGGTATTACAAAGTGCTGTGATAAAGATAAATGTAGTATTAAAAAAGCTTACCTATCCTTTCTACCACAGTTTCAGAAAGTTTAATGAAAAGGGCTAGTGCTGGACCAACTACTCTATCAAAATACAAGTCCATCATGTGGCTAGCACTTCTGGGTTGATTGGCCACTGCTAATCAATTACAGAAATGGGTTATACATGTCCAAACTGATTATGTCTTATGTAATACTGGAGTTGAGGAAAATATGCAGCATTTGTTCTTCCAGTGCTCTTACTCATCCCAAATCTGAAGTGCCCTCCTAAGGTGGCTAGGGGAAAATAGGAGAATTAGCAATTGGAAGAGACTGAATGGATAACCAGAAAAAATGAGGAACAACAGACCACGAACACAAATCATTAAGTTCCTATATGCTGCTACTATTTACCACGTGTGGAGAGAAAGAAATGCAAGGAGATTCCAAGATACAAAGAAGAAAGTCAACAGATACTAAAAGAGATAACCATACAACAGCACACAAGAGGGCAACACTTCAGCAAATGGAAGAGATTCTTAGAGTCCTTGAATATTTATCCTATGTGGAGGTAGTTGAGATACCAGAAAGAGGAACATGCACCTTTACAAATCGGTAGGGAGAATATGGAAGACTAGTTATAGAGTCTAATTTACTAGTGGATGTACATAATTATACTTGGTTAAAATAAAACTTCTAATTTTGACAAAAAAAAATTGCATATTTTTAAAGTACTTATTTTGGAGAGTCTAGTTTATCTATTATGTGTAATAGTAACTCTTTACCAACGACTCTACTACCTATTGCTAGCAACTCTTTAGTAACTACTATTTCTACTACTAGTACTGTTTCCCATGTGGGAGAACAAGCAACAAGACCTAGCTTTGTACAAAGGATGCCTTGTATGCATTCGCTAAACAATTATGTTGTACTTGTTTAACAAGTTTATAATATAGAGATCTTTCCAACCAAAAAAAAATTTAGGAAAAATATTTTTTTTTCTGAGTAGCATGAGAAAATTTGCATTTTTTTTCCAGATACAATGCGAATATCGTATCAAAACTTTAAGGTGCTTGCAAAATCATGTAACTAATGTTGTTCTCTAATAATAAATAAAGGGATATCACAAACTGCCATACTATCAAAGACAAGTAAATATAGAGCCAAGGCTCTTTAGAGTATCATCCTCACTTCTTTGACTTCTTAGATTCCTGGGCTGGCTGGGCGGGGGCTGCCGTCGCTGCTGCAGGTTGTACTGGCCTCTCTCAAGGTCCCTGAGCCAAACGCTCCTCCCTCCTAGCAAACTTTCTTTCCCTGCTTGCTTTGTTCTTTGCCCTCCTGTCCTCAAATTGGTCGGACAAGGTCTTCTCTCTGGCCTTTTCAGCCTTTGCTTTGTGAATGTTTTTCATTAGCACACGCTTGTTCTTGAAAACATTACCCTTCACCTTCATGTACATGCCATGGTACATGTACCTGTCAATCTTCTTTGACTCCTTGTACTTGTGAAGAAATCGCCTAAGGACTCTCATCCTCCTCATCCATAGCACCTTTGTAGGCAACCTAGCTTCTCTGGTACCCTTACGCTTACCATATCCAGAGTGACGGCCCTTCCTCTTGGCTTCCTTCATTCTACGGGCACGGGATCTTGAGTGAATTTTGGTTGGTTTTCTGATGATGAAACCATCCTTGACCAACTTTCTGATGTTTTGCCTGGAGTTGGCAATGGAGATCTCTTTGCCTTCATTGGGGTCAAGCCAGACCTTTCCCCTCCCGCATTTGAGGACACTGGCCGCAAGCCTCTTCTGTAGCTTCAACGACAACATCTTCCTTCCTCCTCCAACCTCTCTCTTCTCAGAAAATTTGCATTGAAAGCAGAAGCAAACAATTAATTTTTTCAAGAAAAAGATATCCATAAATTTTATATTTATCAAACTAACAGTCTTTTCTCCCTTTTCTCTCTTTGGGATATGTGATCTGTTTCCGTCACATATAATTAAGTAATTTTTAAGATGTCCAATATTATTACTTTGGTGTAATTATAGATATATCATATATTGATTAAATATTTAATGTACTTTATGATTTTAATTTTCACAATTAAATGAAATCCTAGAAAAACTTAATAAAGGTCTTTCACACTAAATATTTAACATATTTATCTATTTAAATAATTCTCAAAATTATTATTTTGGGAGATTAGTTAATTATTGTCTCCCTAATAGACAAATACTGAAAACAATATTTCTTAAATGAACTGGTCCAACACATGTATCTAATTTCCTAAATATTTTTTTGAAAATCTTTGACTAAGTGCCTTTTGTGATCACATTAGGGGTGTCAATGGTTCGGTTCGGACGGTTATTTTATAAAATTTGTACCATACCAATTTTTCGGTTATTCTATTATGTATAACCAAAATAAAACTTTTCGAAACCATCCCAATCATGTCGGTTTCACTTCGGTATCGGTATGGTTCGGTTAATTTTCGGTATTTTTTTAAATATCACATAAAATTCACCAGTAGAAGCAAAATGCAATAACATATGTTTTTTAAGGGCCTTAGCAAAACTCTCTAGACATTTCTACTATTTAAAGGTGATGAATTAAAAAAAACATAAAAGATAGCTAGAGTATAGATCCATCAACTATTCGACAACAACTAAAAGAAACCAAGTAAAAGTAAAAAAAACATAAATCACACGAGTAGAAAGATATTAATCAAGCCGGGACTCAAGAATAATGTTTATATTAAATATTCAAAAGATAATTCTAAATTGTATAAAAGGAAACATATTCAATACATTGTAGTTTGCTACTCATAATCGTTAGAACACTTTGTGTCTTGCTCATAAAGATACTTGAAATAACTTAGTCTAAGTATAAGTAGCATAATAGATTTTAAGAATTATTATTTTGAGTTTAATTACTTGTTCGCTTGTAACAATTATCATAATTTCAATACCCAATGAAAAATTTAATGCTTTATTAGTTTTAAACTTACTATATAAATATCTTTTCCATATATAAAATTTATTCGGTACGGTTCGGTATTTTTTCGGTTTATTTTTATAAAATATAAAACCTACCCTAATTATCGGTACGGTTATAGATTTATATAAAAAACCTACGGTTTCTTTAAAAGAAACCTAAAAATTGGTTCGGTTCGGTCGGTTTAATCGGTTTTCAAATATCCATTGACACCCCTAGATCACATAGTAGATTTTGGAAGCTCGCAAAACGAGCTGTGTATAATCTTATGAAAATGGAAAAGGAGCTTAATTGACATTCTAGCGTTTGTAGTCCAACGGTTAGGATAATTGCCTTCCAAGCAATAGACCCGGGTTCGACTCCCGGCAGACGCATTTTTGTTTAATTTTATGGCATCTGGCTTAATTTTAACTTATCAACTTTCTGTATCTGCAGCATTTTTGTTTAATTTTATGGCATCTCGCTTAATTTTAACTTATCAACTTTCTGTATCTGCAGCATTTCCATATTACATACTCCCTCCGGTCCCAAATAAGTGATTTTTTGGATGTTTTCACACATATTAAGAAATCCACCTTTTAGCATTAATTAGCAATGAAATTGACCATATTAACCTTTATTATCTCACATAAACACTTCTAACACATATTCCAATACTATTTACTCCAAGGACAATGAAAGAAAAAAATAATTAATTCACTCTTGAGATCTGAAAAAATCACTTATTTTGGACCACAAAAAAATGCTAAAAAATCACTTATTTTGATCCGGAGGGAGTAACATGGTTACAATGTTCCTTGGATCATTGAGACCAGTAATCATGAAGTTCTGTCTCATAAGAATAATTAACATATATAATGGGCCATAAAGTGTTGACTCACGTAAACATGGGCCATAAAGGGTAAAGAAAAGAGAAATTAGTTATCTATAGATACCATTTTCTATATTAAAGATTGTAGATATGTTTTTTGCTGTTATAAGATGTATTAGATGTATTTAAGCTACTGTATTCATGAATACAATAACGCAAAGGGAAATTACCAGCTATGTCCATTTATAAGTAGCTCATTACAAAAATTGGTCAATTAATAAAATATTACTTATATTAGCCAAATTAACCAATTAGCTATTTATAACAAAAAATATCAAATTGTTGCTTTGTTTTGAGTGGGTATTATTAGAATAGATTGGGCACAACTTAAGGAGCTTGAATCTAAGTTTTGAGATGATTTGGTAAAGTTTTGAGGTGGTTTGAATTGAAAATTCGAAGTAAAAGTTGAATATGAAAAAAAAAGATATATGTATCACATTGTGTATCATTTGTGTATCACATATGTATCATATTTGTATCAATTGTATATCACATATATATCCATGTATACCTGTATGTGAGATACATGTGTGATATATGTTTGATACATGTGTCGTAGAAGACTTTTTTTAAATCGATTTAATTATGAATTTTAATAGAAAACCAGTCCAAATCACCTCCAATCTTCCTCAAATTTTATATATTGACTTATTTATATATTTTCAATGAATTTCAACTATACCCATTGAAAAAGTTCCTCTTTTGTTTAGATTTTTGGAAGATTGTATAAATTTTTGTATTTCATCACCTTATTTGTTACCCTGTCCATGAAATTTCCTTTCCGTCTTGCATCTTATGTTGCTAATCATGCTTAAAAATATGGAAAGTGATTTTTTATGTGATTCTTTGAGAGAAAGAACCCTATTATTTGGTTTTTCAATTTTTGTTGGCTAGTTTTTGTAAGTCTATGACTAATGGCTAGAGATTGGTAAGTTAAAATTTATTGGGGACATTTGTGTAAGTTTTCCTAGTAAAAATAAGCGTAAATCAGGGAAGTCCAGCTAATCAGTTGTTGTATTCAAGTGTATTCGACTGTATTCATGGCGTGAAATATGGGATTACAGCTGGACAGATTATTGTATTCGACTGTATTCGATTGTATTCACGGCGTGAAATAAGAGGTTACACTATTTTTAAACGGAAAGTGTATCGATTAGCATAATAGACTTCTAATATAACTCAACAAACTCAATTGTAACATACAAAATTTGTATTTCCGGTTGTAAGAAAGATTCTCAACTGAAAAATACCCCAAAAACATAGCAATCTTTAGAGAAACTATATAATACATCTGAATACATAAATTATATTAATTAAAAAAAATATATGAATACGTTCATGGTATATAGCGAGACAGTGAATACAATGAGATACATAAAATAGAGCGGGATATATTGAAATATAATAAAAAAAAGATAGTGAATACAATAAAATACATGAAATACAACGAGATGCATTGAATTACTAATAAAAAAGACAATAAATACAATAAAATATATGAAAATACATCGTGATACGTTAAAAATATATTGAAATATATTAACAGAAAATCAAGTTGTTCAGCTCCAAACTCCGTCGTCTTTATTCAAGAATAAACTCTAATTTTCGGCAAATCCGCTGTCGAGCAATGTTGGCAGAATAAGGAGTTGTTATGCTTAACATCTTTTGAATCAGCAACAACATAATCTTCATATAAATCAAACCTGATGAGGATGTGCCTTCTCGCTAACCACCCAATCAAGCTACGACCTTGAGTTCCAAGCAGCTTTGGCAAGAACTTTCGAAGTTCATTCATCTCCAATATCTGAAACGAAATTTTAATATTAGAGCCTGATGTAGTCCTTCTTCAATAGAGAACCTTCCGAGTTCCTCCATAGTAAACACAACAGTAGGTTCTCCATGAACTATTTCAATAGGTTTAAGAATTGTTTTTGATGGATTTTTAGCAAGTTTGTTTGTGAGCACTTTCGTAGCGTGTGTAGTGGTTGGGTTAGGGTTTAAATTAGTCTCTCCCACATGTGTCAAAGTACAAAGATAAAGAAAATAGTGTAACTGAATAGTGTATTTAGTGGCTTAGGGGTAGCAGGTAACCAAAATTAGATATTTTGCTATAAACATTAAAAGGTATCTATAGAACATATTTTTTTTAAATAGTATTTATTTAAAATAAATAAGGTGTTAACCTTTGCTATAGGAGGTAAAAATTTCAAAAGAAAATACATTTTCATGACTCACTCTAGTAAAAATTGCACGGGACGCCCTATTTGGTTGCTCCCATTTAACTTAGACCAATCTTTTTTAAAAAGTTTTAACTTGTACCCATTTTTTAAACAAGTTCAGCCCCCTTTCTCCTCCTCCTCCTCCTCAAAGTTATATCCGCACTCAACCTCTTTATGAAGTCGCACTGCACAAATTTTATTTCTGTCAGTGCAGAAGAAATAATAAAAAAAAATAGGAGTACACAGTGCAGTTTCGCATCATAAATTCCTCTCCAAAGAATATCACAGTCGTGTTGCTTGATTGAATGGTGGCAATAGATTATCTGTTAAATGACGAGCTACAAATCCTATTTGATAATGTATGGCATTAGCAGCAGCATATTGGTTTATGTAAATTGTTAAAAAGTTTTTTGCTTTATCAAATATCGATTAGCAGTTCCTTTGGATGGTTTAGTTGTTGAACTAATCATCTAAATAATTGGTCAGATTAGAGAGTTATTAGATGAGGCATCCTTGCTATTGAGTTCTTTATGTGCCAGTAAAGCAACTACTTCCACATTTTCGTGACAGTATGATTATGAAGGGAAGAAGACTCTAGAGCTAAAGTTTGCCAGTTACAAACAAAAATTTCAGCTCTAGAGCTGAAGTTTGCCAGTTACAAACAAAAACTTCGCCAGTTACAAAACAAAAACTTCAGCTCTAGACCTGAAGTTCGTCAGTTAAACTTTAACTCTAGAGCTGAAGTTCGCCAGTTAAACTTTAACTCTAGAGCTGAAGTTCGCCAGTTACAAGAACAAAACTTCAGCAAATAGAGATCAAAACTTCAACTACTATGCTTAAGTTCAGCAATTACAAAAAAAAACTTCAGTCCCGTCTACTACAATGCTGAAGTTTTGCATGATTGCCTTTGCTACTTCAGCTCCGTATGCTGAAGTTACGCGAAAAAGTGGGTACTCTTGTAATTTTTTTTTGTAAAACGAGCACAAGTTAAAACGTGACCCAAAAAGTGAGTATAGATGCAAATGCCCCGCACTTTACACGAGTGCCCTAGAACTACTTCAATTCCACGTCTTTACTGTTTACTACTATTTCTTTATTTCAGAAGCATATTCATATGTAACTGTCACCTCATTAGGAACGATCTCCATATTAACTCCAACTGGAGCATAATCTGTTATGTTGTTGTTGTTGGTGTTGTTGTTCTTCTGTTGAATATGGAGAAGAATGCCATGAAACACAAACAAAACTAGGCCGAGACTCGGGCAATTTTATCAACGGCTCATCAGGATTCATGAACACTTGCACCACTTTTCTCATTTTGCACCACTTTCACCACTTTTCTCATTCAGGTGGTAAACATGCAAATCCAGTTATCAAACACCTTTGAGCTTGTACCTTGTCAAAATTTCCTTCAAGTTTTTGATCCATACATTCTAATAATGCACCTTTCTCATATGAACTCCATACAAATTCCACCAAGCTATTTTCTTTCCATGATCCCTTTTGATCGTCGTCCACAAACTACTTCTAAAACAACCATACCAAAAGTATAGACATCATATTCTGGGTTAGCCCTTCCTGTGTAGCTAACTTCTGGGGCTAAGTATCCTGGAGTGCCAGCCACCATTGTTATAACAAAGTTCTCATTTTGGAGTGTAGGAAATATTGGGTCCACCCATAATGGGTGCTCTAAGGCCCAATAGGGTTATTAGTTAACGCTAATATTCTCTATATAAGTACACTTAATGCGTATACTAAAAGGAGACTCTGAGCATTATTTTTCCTATACTCTTTCTATCTCACAATCAAAATAGGGTTTAGACTGTAAAATTGGGGGTTGCTCCAACATACCGTGACAACTACTACTGACCCGTAATTCCATCCAGGGTTCATTTGTTTTTGCTTCCGCTTCACGAAGAACAAGTAAGTTCTCGTTTTATAATTTATGCGCTATCTATTGTGTTTAGATTATCGCGTGTTCCTTCATGGAGTAATATTGCTAGCCCAAAATCACCTAAGTAAGAATTATACTCAGAGTCTAACATCACATTGTTTTGCTTAACGTCTCGGTGTACAATAGGATACTGTCACGACCATAAACCCAGTCGTGATGGCGCCCAAACATAAAGCTAGGCAAGCCAGACCAACAACTGTTTCATATTTAACAACAAGTCCCAAAAGGACCTCAAGGAGAATATGAGAGTTTAAAATAATAATACAATAATAATAGTAGAATGAAAATATTGAGAAGTGCGAACACTGATAATAACACTCCCAAAAGATCTGGGGTCACGAGTCTAGAGCCTCTAAGCAAACGCTGGATAATAATAGGAATATCTGAACGAAATACTCAAGTCTGAAAGTATATATATATATAAATAAACTGAAATAAGGAGAGAAGCCAGGTCCTGCGAACGCCAGCAGCTACCTCAGCAACTCGGATAACTCTGAATGAAACTGAACTGCTCGGCTAAACATCCGGCGTACCTGAATCTGCACACAAAGGTGCATGGAGTAGGGGTGAGTACTAAATACTCAGTGATTAAAAAGCATATAAAATAGCTGAAAGCAAGAAATCCACGAAATGCCACAAAGTAAAGCTATGTCTAACAGTCCGATACCTACTACGAACTAACAACAACAGCAAACCACAGATAAAACAAGTAATTAACAATACCTGAATGCAATGCAATGCACATGACCGCTACGGCGCGTAGCCCGATCCATTTAATGTTGACGACGCTCACTGGGGGTGTGTACAGACTCCGGAGGGGCTCCTTCTGCCCAAGCGCAATATATTCATATCATTCGCTGCGGCGTGCAGCCCGATCCACACTCAGTCCACAATATGCATATGAGTCACATAACAGTTTTAATTTATTAAATTCCAGTTTCCAATTCATTAATAAGGAAAAATACTTTAATTTCTTAATATTCAAGAACATGTGACTTAGCATTTCATAATAGTGATTTCAACCCAGGACTGAGATCAATGATTTTACAAATCATGCTATCACAAAGGTATCTAT
>MU688547.1:0-14465 GCA_026770625.1 Nicotiana glauca | reverse complement strand
CCCCCCCCCCCCCCCGGGCTCTTCAATCCCTCAGTTGTTGCATTTAAATGCACTCATCATCAGCTTTATTCGTTCAATAAATTAGAGATTTTAACTTGTGCTTGTGCAATATGTACAACATTTCTTTCATATTTCTGAGTGTCTACTCTGCAATGTTGTTGCTATCCATGTAGAACGGACAAGGGACAAGCTGTGAAGGCATCATATGTACACTCTGTCAATCCAGTAAGTGGAACTGAAGTTGCCGCGGAGATGATTCACAGATTATCTACCTATGAGAACAGCTTCAGCATCGGGAGTGCTCACAAAGTCGATCCATTAACATCTGTGAAGACTAGGTTTTCAGACAATGGGAAGGTTGCAATGCTTTGCCAGCGGGAATGGAGGCCCAAGTCACTTATTACTTTCTCAGCGGAGTATGACACAAAGGCAAAGAATGCAGTACCCAAGTTGGGTCTTGCCCTTGCTTTGAAGCCATAAAAAGGTGCTATCTCTAATTCAACCAATTTTTACTTGGTAGCTTGATGTTGTTCAAATTCTTTCGAAGGCCTAAAGTGTGGCCGTTACATCTTCCTCACATCATTCCAGAGGACACTGGGAAATCAAACCCATTTTTGTCAGATTCATATAATGATGATAAATTTGAAAGAATACGTTACAGGAGCATGGTTGCATAAGGTTCTTCGAGGTCTACTGGCTTTCTATTACCTTGAAACTTGATACTAATTTTTTTTTTTTTGAGAATAAAATGTTTCTGATGCCTCGTTCTTTCGCAAAAGTGTTTGTTTTACTTATATTTGCTTCCATCATTTCTGGCATCTCGTTAGGATGCATCTCTACAAATTTTAGGATTTTGTTTCACAATTCTATTTTTGTTATATTTAACTTGGAAAACGAAAGAGAGAAAATCGGAAAGTCTTGGAGAAAAATTAGTTGATGGCTTATCTAAATATAGTAGCTTGTATTTATTTTACTTTATGGTTAGACACACGGTTAATCAAGTCGTTTGGAACATTAGTCAATCCAAAAGGCATCTAACAAGGACTCATAGTGAACAGAACTTGTCTTGAATGCTATCTTAGGAATGTCTAAAGCTCGAGTCTTCAATTGGTGATAACTCGTTTCCAAATCAATCTTGGAGAATGTCTTAGCACCTTGAAGCTGATCAAAGAAATCATCAATACAAGACAAGGGATACATATTCTTGATGGTATGATTATGTCGATCGAACGAGATCTCTTCTTGCTTTTCTTAGCAACTTGACTACTCTGCTTACTTAATACAAGTCTTATTTAGTGTTTTTTGGTTGATAATGATGTATCATTGAAGAGAATCATGGATGGGTATAAAGTGATGAACTTCGTAGTTAACGTCTTTAAGCTTTGTCAACGAGATATGTAAGTTGGTAAAGTAAACGAAGCACACATATGTATGCCTAATGACTAATAAATCTCCACAAAATTTAGTCCGCCATATGCATCTTTAGAATGGAAGTAGGTAAGCTGTACCATCTGTTACGCTGCGATGACCATATCAAACTTTTGGTCTCTATTTAATTGTTTCGTATAAAAATACATTATTAGAAGGGGAGTTTTGAAACAACGATAAAGTTGTAAGTCACATGAAGTTGACACCATGTGACTTATAAGTCACATGTGACTGTCTACACCATACTTTTAGGAATGCGGTCTTTTTTCAAATCCTGCATGAATGTAAGATGCTTTGTGCACCAGAAACTTTATAAAAATACATTATTTCATATGTTAAGTGTATTTTAAGTTATGTTTTTGACTAGTCATTATGTTAGGTGAACATGTACAGTTGAGTGTAATATCTCATAAGAACCTCTATCCAAATGTGGCGTCACATACTCCTACAATAACAAATAAATAAATAAATATATAAGCAAGTTGGAGAAATAACAAGAAAAAAGAAGAAGAGAAAACAACAATAGAACACTAGCGAAAAGGGTTTGTTACTAGGCTAACAGTGATAACTCGTTTTTGTCAATTGATTATGCTTGTAGAATTTTAGGACATGATTGAATTTAAATTAAAAAAGAAAAGTATTTGAAGTTGAAATATGTCAATTGTGTTTAATTTGAACCTGAATTTTTGTTTAAAAAAAGTCAAAAATTTTGCGAGGGAAAATCAGAAATAAAAAGAAGAATTAGTCCAAATAGCCGTTCACCTAATCGATAAATAGCCGACGGATATATAATATATGTATAATTGTATATAATTAATATATAATCTATAAATACAAACTAAAAAATATAAACATTGAATCTGGTCGACTATTTGTGTAACAATCCTAAATAGAAAAGTATGCAGAAGGCACTAAAAGACCTCATTTTATGTGCACGCTTACATTTAAAAAACATCAATTGACATAGTACTTAGTATAGTATCATATCTTGCGACATTAATTTTGATTTAAAACCAAATTGTAATCTTTATGATATAGCCGGCCGTATCATGCAAGTAATTATATTGTGTTATAGCTCATGCGCTGTCATAATGCTAAATTATATAGTTAGATATAATTAGGGCAATTGCATCTATACCCGCTTTTTGTGTCACATTTTAACCTATGCCCGCTTTGCAAAAAAAAATTGCAAGCGTACCCGCTTTTTCGCATAACTTCAGCACACGAGACTGAAGTAGCAAAGGCAATCACATAAAACTTCAGCATTTTAGTAGCCGGGCCTGAAGTTCAGCTCTAGAGCTGAAGTTTTTGTTTTGTAACTCGCGAACTTCAGCTCTAGAGCTGAAGTTTTATTTTATAAGTTTTTGTTTAGTAACCGGGAAACTTCAGCTCTAGAGCTGAAGTTTTTGTCTTTGTAACCGGGAAACTTCAGCTCTAGAGCTGAAGTTTTTGTCTTTGTAACCGGAAAACTTCAGCTCTAGAGTTGAAGTTTGCCAGTTATAAAATAAAAATTTCAGCGCTAGAGCTGAAGTTTCTATGTTGTAACTAGAAAACTTCAGCTTTAGAGCTGAAGTTTTTGTTTAGTAGCCCCAAAACTTCAACTCTAGAGTTGAAGTTTTCAAGTTATAAAATAAAAACTTCAGCTCTATGCAGTTATAAAATAAAAACTTCAGCTCTAGAGCTGAAGTTTTTGTTTAGTAACCCGGAAACTTCAGCTCTAGAGCTGAAGTTTTTATTTAGTAACCCGGAAACTTCAGCTCTAGTTATAAAATAAAAACTTCAGCTCTAGAACTGAAGTTTTTGTTTAGTAACCTGGAAACTTCAGCTCTCTAGAGCTGAAGTTTTTGTTTAGTAACCCGGAAACTTCAGCTCTCTAGAGCTGAAATTTTTCAGTTATAAAGGGAAGCTGAAGTTTTCTAAAAAGTGGGTACGGATGCAAATAAAAAGATAAAGCGGCTACAGGTTAAAGAGGGGCGCCCAAATAAGGTGCCCGTGCAATTTTTACGATATAATTGACTGTAATAATTCAATCGTAACCGTAGGAGTATACCATATTTAATTCTTTCGACAAACATGTTTGAAACTCGAAAAAAAGAAGAAACAATTTTGGACGATGATACCCTTAAATATTATACTATCCATATAAGTATAATGAGCTGGCTAAAGCTATCTAATCTACTTTGAGTTCAACATATATCCACCCCTCATATAAAGAACTCTTGCACTATATATGAGGTCATATTTTTCTGTTGCAGTATCTGCTTTACTTTTAAGATTACAAATTTTATTTTTTATAGACGGTAGTGAAGCCAGAGTTTAAAGTTTGCGGATTATAAAATTTACCACAAAACCTATAACTCGTCTAATTACTGTGTTTGTAATTAAAGATTTATACATATTTAATGAATATCCTAATACAAATATAGTATTTAAGCAAAAGTGATTGGATTGGACCACGCGAACCCACGCTTTATAGGCTAGCTCCACCTCTACTTATGAGGAGATTCATATAGATAATTTTCGAGTGACTTGATAATGCAATTTTTTTATACGATCAATATATCTAACTTAAATCCATCTACTTTTGCATACATTTCTAAACCATTTCTTTAGAAACTCCAAACAATTATAAAATACTTGTCCATTAATTTACCAGTTCCTCTACCATCACCTAACCATCTTGCCTTTGTCTATGAATTCCCAACAATTCCCAAACAAACCAAAGATAAATTAAGGTTCATCTTAATTATACCTCTATACCAGAAATCCACCTTCTCTTTTCTTCTCTCTTTTCCTCTCCATAACAAAAAACAAAAGATTATGGAAATGGTGAAAAACAAAGAAAATCATCATGATCAATACATTTTTCGATCAAAACTTCCTGATATTTACATCCCAAATCATCTCCCTCTTCATACCTATTGCTTTGAGAATATTTCCCAATTCAGTTCACGTACTTGCTTGATCAATAGTGCCACGGGTGCAACATACACTTACGCCGATGTTGAACTCACCTCCAAAAGAATTGCTGTCGGACTTTACAAACTTGGAATTCAACAAAGAGATGTTATCATGCTTTTACTTCCGAATTCTCCCGAATTCGTGTTCGCGTTCCTCGGAGCATCGTTCCGAGGAGCGATAAGCACGACGGCGAATCCGTTCTACACGCCGTCTGAGATCACAAAGCAAGCAAAAGCATCAAATGTGAAGCTTATTATTACACAATCTTGTTACGTTGATAAAGTCAAGAGTTTCGCCGAGGAAAACAAGGTGAAAATTATGTGTACGGATAACTCACCACCAGAATATGATTGTCTTAGTTTCACCGAGTTAATTACTGATCAATTAGAGGAAAATCATCATAATTATGATTATAATACCATTTTATCTGATATAGAAATCTCTCGTGAAGATGTCGTGGCGTTGCCTTATTCGTCGGGCACGACGGGGTTACCAAAAGGAGTGATGTTAACACATAAAGGGCTAGTAACAAGTATAGCACAACAAGTTGATGGTGAAAACCCTAATCTTTATTTCAATAGTGATGATGTGATTATGTGTGTTTTGCCATTGTTTCATATTTATTCACTCAATTCTGTGTTGCTTTGTGGGTTAAGAGTTGGGGCAACAATTTTGATAATGCAAAAGTTTGAGATTAAAGGATTAATGGAGTTAGTAGAGAAGTATAAGGTGACAATTGCACCATTTGTGCCACCTATAGTTTTGGCTATAGCAAAAAGTCCATTGGTGGATAAATATGATTTGTCAAGTATAAGGATGATAATGTCTGGGGCTGCACCAATGGGGAAAGAGCTTGAAGATACTGTTAGAGCTAAATTGCCGAATGCCATACTAGGACAGGTAAAATACTACAAATTTTGCTTCTTGCATTTCTTTTTATTTTATGAATTTAGGCTGCCTACGTCATATTCTTTAGGGTGCGGACTTTTTGCGGACCCTACGTAAATACGAGATGCTTAGTTTATACGGGTGTCCTTTACCCTCACATGCACCCAAGGAGTGTTAACCGATACCCTTTGTCGGAAATTAAATTATAGTGTGTAGATGGGTAATTTAAAAAAAAATGTATATATACTATATACTGACACCCCTTGACTTCTTGGTGAGTTTTTTATATATAATATTTTAACTTTTTTTAATAAAAATTTTGGCTCACTGTGTGTGCTGCCAATGTGGAATTGTTTGCAATATTCATGTATTTTAATTTGTTACAGTATGTTATTTACTCTATTTTTCATGATATTAGCACTTTTTTGGTAGTTAATTGCCCATATCAGATATGGTATGGGGACTAGATTTTAGTTGAATTTATAAATGATGATATAGAAAGACGGTCCTTGATCTTTGACAAACTTGACATTATATATCAAAATAAAAAATTGTGCAGCGTTTGACCTTTATTAGAGATATACATTGTAATTAGTATATAAAGCAACCAATAGTAGACATTAGGGGTGTACAAAGGAAACCGACAAACCGCACCAACCCGATAATCCGATTCAAACCGAGAAAAAAAATCCGACTATGGTTTGGTTTGATTTGGTTTGGTGTGGGAAAAAAGAACTCGACCATAATTGGTTTGGTTTGGTTTTAACTAAAGAAAGTCAAACCGAAATCAAACCAACCCGACATTACATATATAGAAATTTTAGATATATTTAATATATAAATATACATATTGTGATGTAATTTATAAATATTTCTTAAATTTTTTCATAATTTTATCTTTTAAGGTATTATTTCAAGGTTGGACTTAGAACTTTTGAATGTTCCAATAAGTTTTATAGCAATTACTATTAGTAAACTAAATAATGCTAACAAAAGCCTAAACCAATATCAAATCAATATTGATGCTAACAAAAGACATTCAATTAAAAATTATGAACGAGAATGTATTGAATATTTATATTTTATTTTGCAATAATTTAGATAAAAATGCATAACCTATTTTTATTTTTTCTTTAGCGTTTAGTCATGTGATTAATACTCCCTTATTAGTCTACTTATTTTGTCATGACTTATTACTTTCAGAATATGTTTATTTTTATTATGGTTTTTTAATTAGCAATATTTTATATTACATAATTTTATTGTCTTTATTGTTGAATATTTTAGGATAATGCCATGACACATCTATTTTATATTATTTTCTTGAAAAATACTTTATATAGTTGTATCTTACTAGAATTAAAAAATATTTTGAGCATAATTTATATTTTTTGTTCTACGAAGATTTTACTGAAAAAACCCCGAAAAAACTCGAATAACCCGAAAACCCGAGAAAACCAGAGAAAAACCGAGAGTGAAAAACCTGAGTTTTATTGGTTTGGTTTGATCTTTAGATTTAATAACCCGATACAATTAGTTTGATTTGGTACTTATAAAATACGAACCAATCCGACCTATGTACACACCTCTAGTAGACATAATGATTTTCTGAAGGAGAAATTCGTTAGACATAATTTAGAATGACTAAGAAAAAATAAAAGGACAAATATTATTAAGATGGAGGTATTGATGCGATTATAGTCAGACTATTGAACGTCGACATGACCACAACCCCCCCCCCCTCCTCCTCCCACCAAATAAATGTCTTAGTTTACTGGTGGGGTGGGGTCCATATGACTTTTTCTCTTCGTCTATTTAATTTAAGATGAGAAATGAACAAAAACTGAGAATAATATACTGTCTTCAAACTTCAAACCTCGGAAATATCAAGAGGGCCCGGCCGTATTCAAGTTTTTTTTTTTTTTCCTGTCTCACATCCGGTATTCGATATCCGTATTAAAGCCTGACTATATCCAGATTTATGCCGCGTAAAGTCCCATTCGGAGGGAAGCACTCCGATAAGAATGGACTTTGGACCTAACCCAACCCCAAAAGCTAGCTTGTGAGGTGAGGATTGCACAGTAAAAATGGCACGGTATAGCCAGTTTTCGGACTGGTCAATCAAAAATAGCCAGCGTTTACCAAGTCAATAAAAAATAGCCACCGTTTTGCTGCAATAGAGATCGATCCAGCATAATATACTGGAGTTCGGTGCACTTGTATATGAACTCCAGCATATTATGCTGGACCAGTATACTTTGCTGGCTCCAGTATAATATACTGGAGACTGGAGCACCGGTGCTCCAAACTCCAGTATATTATACTGGATCATTATACTTGCTGGAACTCCAGTATATTATGCTGGAGTTCTAGTGTATTTATGCTGGAACTCCATCATATTATGCTGAAGTTCCAGCATAGTATCCTGGAACTCCAGTATAATATGCTGCAGTTCAAGTATACTTATGCTGAAACTCCAGCATAATATACTGGAGTATTTTCCGAATTTTGAACAGTGTTTTCGCTTAGATTTATCTTTACATAAAAAGTGGCTAAATTTCGATTACTTTTGAAATTGGGTTATTTTTCAACGACCAGTTGTAAATCTGGCTATTTTTAAAAATCTCCCAAGCCATATAAGGAGACCATTGACCTCAAATCCCTCCGATGTGGGACAACTCAAAACCCCTCCCCCACGCCCAGCCCTCTAGAGTGTGGACAACATAAATGGGAGCCCAACATCGGTAACAATAATTGGGAAGAGCCTGGCTCTGATACCCGTGATAAGAATGAACTTTGGGCCTAACTCAATCTCAAAAGTTAGCTTGTGAGGTGAGGATTGCCCAAGCCATATAAGGAGACCAAAGACCTCAAATCCCTCCGATGAGGGACACCTCAACACACTCCCTACCAAGGATTTTTCCATACCTAGGGCTCAAACCTGAGACCTCTGGTTAAGAGAAAAACAGTCTCATCTACTGCTTTCATTTATTCAAGATTAAGTACAACCGGACCCCAAAAAAAAAGATTTTTTTAGTACGATATGAGCTATTTCTACTTCATTCATTCGTTTTAATTGATATGAGCGTATACACAATTCTAATTAAACAAAATAAATGAAGAAATTAACAAATGATTAAAAATAGTTGTTGCATTTCGACACATGAAACGTCAACTTCTTAACAAACAAAACGGTATTTATGGCAGAATAGAAGCTATTGATTTAATTATAAGGTAACATTATCATGTGCATGCACATGATAATATTATTACTAACATTAGTATTATTTGTTGTAATGTGCAAAATAAATAGGGATATGGAATGACTGAAGCAGGTCCAGTGTTATCAATGTGTCTAGCTTTTGCAAAACAACCGTTTGAAGTCAAGTCAGGTTCCTGTGGGACAGTTGTTCGGAATGCTGAGATGAAGATCGTCGACACCAACACCGGTGCGTCGCTTCCCCGGAATCATGCCGGAGAAATCTGCATTAGAGGTGATCAGATTATGAAAGGTACATATTCTTGTTTATATTATAGGGATTACAAAAAAGTACTAAAATAATGACACCAGATAGCCACTCTAAAGGGCTGCTATTTATGAATTAGTCAATATGTCATGATTTTAAAATTTTCAATTTAATTTTCCGGGATAAAAATATTCTGAATTGTGGTGAAAGATAGTATTTCAGTTTAAATATTTAGGAAAAAATATGTATTGACTAATCCCTAAATAGTATCCATAAGAATGGTTGTTTGTGTACTTCCCCCTAAAATATGGTGCTAAGGGATGTGGACTCATTGCTGCCTTTTGACCCATGTTTTATGGGCCTATAAGATTTCCTAAAGTGATTTTGGGCCAGAGGAAGATAATAATATATATGAGCAAAAAACATAAATAGACAAAAATCAAGAAAATTTTCCTCAAACTTAGCAGTAATAAGTATTTTACACACAAGACAACTAAATAATTACATTCTTAGCAGAAAGCTTTCAACCATATCCCTAAAATCATGTTTTCCTTAAAAATAAAATCAAAGGATTCGGTTATCCATCTTTAGTATCCTAATAACAGTAGTTGCTAATTTAATACTCAACAATTGACTGTTATCTTTTTTCTATCTTGTACAAATGAAATTGTAGTTAATTAAAATTTTATTAGTATTTTCTCTCTCTTTAAATTATGATAACGTTATATTTGGTGGTATAACCATATTTTATTGGTAAAATGTGAATGCTTGTATAATAGTGTATACTTGGATGAATAAGTGATATTTATAAATTTTAGCTATGATATATATCATATAATTTGTATAATACATTAGAAAATTAATTAATAAGTATAATATGAAGTATAAATTAAAATAGTATTAGTATAAAATATCTATATATTTATATATGTATATATATCTTTTTTCCAACATGATAAATATACACGACGTATCTTCGGGATATTAAAATTTATAATATAAAATATACCATATATGTATTGTATAAATATTATATATTTAACCACATTATAATTGGGATATATATATATATATATATATATATATATATATATATATAATATAATTTTTTTTTCAATATGATAAATATACGCGACGTATCTTCGGGATATTAAATTTTATAATATAAAATATACCATATTTCTATTGTATAAATATTATATTTAGACCATATTATAATTGTGTAATATATTACTATTATATATTATATTTAGACCATATTATAATTGTGTAATATATTACTATTATATATATAGTATAGAAATGATTCATGAATGCTTCACTTTCGATAAAGCCTTTAATTTCTTTAGAGGTTGAATTTTATGGAAGGGAGAGAAAATAATGAAAAGGAAGAGAAAATCATGGCTTAAAGATTTTTAAATTTATTATGAAAAATTTTATACTAAAAATATAACATAAATCTTTAAACTTATTCTAGAAAGATACCATGAATCTGCAACTGTTATATTCAAATGTAACAGGATATATAATTCAATTTTAAAAATATGTGGTTATACATTGTATATGTTGCATGTTTATCCATGTAATTTAAAAAATATTCCTAGTATATTACAGAATAGGTACAAAAAATATTTTATATATATATATATTGAAATAATTCTGTTACATTGTAAATTTAGTTAGACAAATGTTTAATTACATAACATGTATAATAATAGTATCATGTATATACTTATATGTTTATCTTCATATTTTATTTAGAAAATATTCTGGTCTATTTAGAAATTAGAAAGGATTGCTTTTTATTTTTATTTTTCAATTAGTTTATGCAGAGAAAGAAAATAGGAGAAGTTGAGATCTTCTTACCAAATCATTAAATAAGATAGAAAAAGGCGCCGGATCTTTTTTTCTAGAATTTTGAATAGGAAAGAGAAATATGATTTATGAATGATAGAGAAAGATAAATAAGATACTTAATAAGAATCTAAACATACCCCTAATTATGGGGAAGAGTTAAGGAATTAACGGTTACAATATGCTACATTTGTTATAAAATATGCTATTATAATAATAAACCAAAAATTGTGACAGTAATTTAAATACCATTTTATAAGAGACCAAAAGTGGCTACCATCGAAACTTATTCGGCCCAAGTTTATGGCCCCAGATATTGAAATTTTTTGAGGTATTCTTTGCCGTTTAACCTCCGCTTGAAAGTAGCTCTTAGAACGAGGGATAAGTCTCAGGAGTGGAAAGATCAGGAAGTTTCCCTGGTGAAAGCAAAAAGCCTTGCTTCGCTCTTTCTCGCTTAGTCTAGGAATGCGCTAGTAAACTGTAGCGAAATCACTGGAGATGAGAGAGATGTGAGTGTAAAATTAAAAGTTTAATACTCTTAACGGGCAAAGCGAGCCCCTTTATTCTGAATTCTTTAATTCAGAATCAATCAAATCTTCCCACGTAGAACTTTAAAATTAAAAGTTTAAGTGTTGTCCATGGGGTATCCGGGGATAAAATTTAAAGACTATCCACTTATAGGGTAATTTGTGTACTTACGAACAAAAATAGCCACTAAAAGAAATCAGAAGTAATATTTGCTTTAATAATTCCTTAGAATTAGGTTCTATTTATATATTATGGATATTAAGCCTTAGCTTGTATAATCCTTAATCAGGCTCTCACTTTATTTTGCATAATACGGCAGTCGATGATTTTTCGTACTAAAGAAAATTCAAGTGATGTCCAAATTAAACTAATCTTTTGTAGAAGATTGCAACAATTACTAATCTGCATGATCAAGTCATCTGAATTCACCATAAATTACTTAAAAGATTCATTCTTTATATACTGACAGTGTAAACATAAAGTAGGAAAAAAGTCCGCGTACACTCCTCTTTAAACCGCACTTATGAGATAGATCACACTGCGTCGTATCTTATTATATTCTAAAAATACTGGGATTTGATTATGGACAGGATATCTGAATAATCCAAAAGCGAGAGAGGAAACAATAGACAAAGAAGGATGGTTACACACTGGTGACATTGGATACATAGATGATGATGATCAAGTATTTATTGTGGATAGATTGAAGGAATTAATCAAATATAAAGGATATCAAGTTGCTCCTGCTGAATTAGAAGCTTTGCTAATTTCCAATCCAAATATAACTGATGCGGCTGTTGTGCCGTAACTCCCTTTATCTACTTTTACATTAGTCTATGTCATTTTTTTTCATGCCCAAAATAAATATATAAAACATATAGTACAGCTCTTTAGAAGTACTTCATACAAATGACTTATGCACAGGATGAAAGATGAGGTTGCAGGAGAAGTTCCTGTTGCTTTTGTAGTGAGAGCAAATGGTAGCAAAATTTCAGAGGAAGAGATCAAGAAATATGTATCCGAACAGGTAATTATCATATCTTATTTATTCTTTTGAGAAATGTATACTTTTAGCTGCTTAAAATAATAACCGATAATATATATATATATGCACGCACTTTTTTTGGCCAGCGAATATAATTAGTTTCGGTCGACTGGTCAATTTTATATTTTGCCTTTTTTTTTTTTTTTTTTTTTTTTAAATTTTGATTTCATACCCGTTGTATACCCCAATTAAAGCCTCAACTAATCTGGCTTCGTTCAGCGTAAGGCCCATTACAGGGGGGGAACACTCCCTTTCATGATTTTTTTAATTTACGGAGCTTAAAACTGAGACCAATTAAGGGTGGAGGGATCTTATCCATTCCACCGCCATCCTTGATGATATATCTTATTTATTCCAAGCATAGAGGAAGAGAAGCTCGCCAAAAAAACAAAAATAATATTTTTCCTTTTGCATCTTTCCTTGAGTCGAGAATCTATTGAAAACAAACTCCTTATCCTTACAAGGTAGGGTAAGGTCTCTCTCCAAACCCTACTTCTGAGATGTCACTGGGTTGTAGTTGTTGTCGTTGTTGTTATCTTTCCTCAATAGTAAATACAACTATATCTTTGATCTCCATACAATGCATACTTTCTTGATTGATCATAAATAATTAAACCTGACTGAAAGGAATTTAAATATATAATTGATGCAGGTTATATTTTACAAGCGAATCAGTCAAGTATTTTTCACAGAAGCAATCCCAAAAGCTCCATCCGGGAAAATACTTCGAAAAGATTTAAGAGCCAAGCTTGCGGCAGGTTTAGCTAGTTAATTCAAATATGGAAATATTAAATACTTATATATAATTGTTTTACTTCATAGGAATTTGTACAATATTGAATTACGTATGCATGCTTATTTGTATATTGAACCAATTATGAAATCACTTAATTACCCTTTTTGATTAATTATCTACGTATTTTATAAAGGAATTTTAAAAAGAACCTCTAGTTGGAACTGCAATTTGTATGGTATCCTCTGTTAGAAAATATAACAGAATATAGGGACGAAATAATTAGGCTTTAATAATATAGTCACTGTCATTAAGGAATTTAAGCCTCCCAATTTCTCTGCTGCAGGGATTATAGCAGAATTCCTCCAGGATTCTACAAAGCCTCTGAAATCCGAGTTTCAGCAATTAACTCGAATTTCTACAAGAACAAAATAGTTGTGAGTTGTAGAAAAATAAGTAGAAGAGAAAGAGATGAAAGTTTTTTTTAGATGATTTCGTTTTGGAGATAAAACAGGTATTTATAATACCTCTAGGTGTCTGTTGGAATCAACAGACTCATCTATTCATAACAGGCACATTTTAAAACCAATAGCCACCTTATTTTGAATTTAAAAAATATTAAAATGTTTTTTTTTCTGAAATTAAAAAAAGGCTAAAACGTTTTTTATTAATCAAAAATTGGGTGGCTAAAATATTAATTTGGGCTACTTAATTGGCCCAAAGCCTAATTGCCCCAAGTGCCCAATCTCGACTATTAATAATATAGTCAAATTTCAATTTTCCTCCAAAACACCCTCAAAATATTCAAACTATATAAGATAAAGAAGTGTTTTTAAACACATCTTCCTTTCTTTCTTTTTTCAATGAGGGACAAAATAATCTCTTCTCAAATACTCCCATCAAACACTAACTAATTTAACAATCCCCCACTTAGTTAGTGATTGATGTTATTTATGAGATTCATGCATATAGTAGGTATCTTTCGATTTAAACCTACTACTTGTATAAACTATTCAAGACCTTGTCGAAATTAATGGTTAGATTAAGTTCTATTAAACCACAATTCCTATATGACAAGGCGGAAAAGCTTTATACACATAAATCGTACCAACTCGACAACTTGATCACCGTGAGTTTTAGCACCCGATTATAGCCTTGTGCTACTTCCTGAATTCATAAACACTTATCAAGTTTTGTGTTCCAAACTTTGATTGAAGCGGCACCACTTCTTGTGTTTACATAGATGAATATTTAACCAAGTCCTTAACAAGGACTTCTTTAGTTCCTAAACCGAACTTTGCTTCTTCATTAAGGGTATTTTATACTCATCCTCCTTTTCTAGGTACTAATTTCCAGTACCTGCTATCCGTCACAACTATAACTTGTTATTACCTTTTAAAACTTTAATATTGTTAAACAATAAGAAAGGTAAGGTTCCCGTTACTAGTGACAAATTTAATTTACCTTAGACCCATAGCACTTGTTATGCTTATTATCATATCCCTCGCGAGTCCTTTAGTGAATGGGTCAGCAAGGTTGTCTTTAGACTTGATGTACACAA
>MU688543.1:39782-56783 GCA_026770625.1 Nicotiana glauca | reverse complement strand
GATATGTTACGTTGGTACTCGGTTGAGTTAGGCACCGGGTGCGCGTTGCGGCCCTTTGGTTTGGGTCGTGACACGAAAGGCCATGGGTTTGACTTGAATAGCCTCTGGCCCACTTGAGGACCTCAAGTTAGCAAGGATCCGGCATGTGAGGGAGCCATGGAGGCCAGGGATGGTGGTCGAGCAACCATTGTTATCGGCGAGCCAACAGGCAGTGAGAGGAGCTTAGGGTTTAGCAGAGAGAGCTTGAGTGAGATGAGAGGATGTAACGATGGAGTAGAAGAGAGAATGAGAGAATGGGAATGAGGGCTTGAAGGGTAGTATTTTAGGTTAATTATGGTATGGGTGAAATTTGGCCCGTTGATCAAAATTGATCAACAGTCCAGATTAAATAAGAAATTGGGTCGGGTGATTAATTGATGGGGCCTGAGATGTTTGGGCTGATTTAATTGGGTTTGGGATCTGGTTTCATTAGGCTATAATGGAAATGAAAGTAGGTTATTTGTTAAATAGCCAATTAATTAAAATAATTTTTCAAAATAGCTAATAATCACAAAAATAAATTTCATGCATAGAAAATAATTTAAAATAATTATTTAGTATTTTAAAATAAAAATGTCCAAAATTTTGGGTAATGATGGTACACAATTATATGATTGGGCTATAATTGCAAAGTTATTGCAATTATAGCCAAAATATTCTAATTTGGATAATTATAAAATAATTTGGTTTAAATAGGAACATGAATAATAAGTTAAATTAAGAAATGCTTTTGAAATCATTTGTAATGCCATTTTGTAATTATTTGTTGGAATTAGAATGCTGGATAAATTAACCAAAATATAGGAAAATTGTGGAATAATATCAATTGCTAATCAATGTATGATTTTGAAGACATATATGCAATTTGAAATATTTTTTGGGAAAGATTGGGTATCAACAACTGCCCCTCTTTACCCGAAAAGGATAAAAGAGTTTGTCGGGTAAAGATATGATTACTAAATTTGACCAAGCGAAATGATTTGAGAGATTACCCTAGCTTCTAAGCTGCCTACATGTACCTGATTTTACATGAATCAGGTCGTATGTGGTTCCAGGTCCATCGGCAAAGTATACTGGTGAAGTTAGTACAATAACGGACGCAACATCTAGGGATGGATGAATGAACAATTTTAAGGAAGAGGTTAGGTTTGATATGGTCAGGAGAATTAGAGTGGGATCGTGCCTACAGGGATAATCGTTGTTGCCGGGTTACCTGCAAATAGAAGCAATACAAGCGTATACTATGCATAAATATAAACATGATTCAAGTTCACGTTGGACGATGAATGTTGTCTTTGTATGCTTAAGGATGACATCCTAGGCCATGAATTGCATGATGAGTGATTCGCAGGACATGAAATAGTGTTCTCGGGTCATGAAAATAGTGCCTCCGAACTATGACGCCTTTGAATAATGATATGCAAAGTTGATGGATCCTCAGTCCATGGTATAATGTCTTCCAGCTATGAGGATGATGCCTTTTAGACTATGACGCATTTGGATAGGTTGGAGATATTTCATCCCATGATATGCAATACTCATGATGTTATTAAGAAAAGGCTTAGTCTGTGAAATAGATGGCAGAGCTTAGACCGATTGTAAAGCAAATAAATAGTACTAATAATAGAGTAATATTCATGAAAATAGGGACATTTCTTAGTCTCATGCAAATGGGGAGGCAAGGATTAGCCTCATGAAAATATGGAGGCAAGGATTAGCCTCATGCAATTATGGAAGCAAGGATTAGCCTCATGCAGGTGGGGAGGAGAGGATTAGCCTCATTCAAGTATGGACGCAAGGATTACCCCATGAAATATGGAGGAAAGGATTAGCCTCATGCAAGTATGGAGGGAGGGATTAGCCTCATGCAACTATGGAGGAAAGGATTAGCCTCATGCAAATACGAAGGCAAGGATTAGCCTCATGCATGTAGGGAGGCAAGGATTAGCCTCATGCAAGTGTGGAGGCAAGGATTAGCCTCATGCAAGTGTGGAGGCAAGGATTAGCCACATACAAGTATGGAGGCAGGGATTAGCCTCATGCAAGACAGGGATGCAGGGATTAGTCTCATGCAGATGTGAAGGCAAGGATTAGCCTCATGCAAATATGGAGGCAGGGATTAGCCTCATGCAAATATAGAGGCAGGGATTAGCCTCTTGCAAATATGTAGGCAGGGATTGGCCTCATGCAAATATGGCGACAAGATTAGCCTTATCAAGATATGGAGGCAGGGATTAGCCTTATGCAAATATCGAAGCAAGGATTAGCTTATGCAGATATGGAGACAGGGATTAGCCTTATGTAACTGGAGAGAAGGATTAACCTCATGCAGATATGGAGGAAAGGATTAGCCTCATGCAGATATGGAGGCAAGGATTAGCTTGATGCAAATATGAAGGTTGGGATTAGCCTTGTTCAAGTATGGAGGCAAAGATTAGTCTCATGCAGAAAGCAAGTAGCAAATAAAAGTAGTGTATGTCTGAGCTGGAGATACATTCGGTACCTGATGTCCTGATTGATAGTAATCTTGTGACGTGCCTGTATTTGCAGATGTTATCATCACGTCAGATGTGCCTGCATTTAAAGAAAATTTGAATGCTCTGTGTGGGGAAGGTTGGTTCATGCTTTATCCGTGGGCCTTGCTTTGATCCATCCTGAAAGCCCCTTTCGAGTTCCCTTAGGTAACACTTGACTGTTATTTAAATAGAGTTTTCCGAAAAGTACATAATTTTTGATAAAAATAGAGTTATTTCAGAAATATATTGATAAATTTAGATGAACGAGTGACTATAACACGTCTCAAAAGAATTGCAGCTCTCTTAGGCTGGATCTTTGAGGGCCCTCTTCAAAATTATGCCCCAATTTAGTAGATAATCCTTCGGTTGTTTGCTGATAATAGGCCTTGCTGAACCTTCTTCAGACTCAAAATTTGCCCCAATTTCTTAACTGATTACTGACCGTTTGTCACATGTGTGCGTTGGCTGGACTTGCTCCGAAATTTTGACGTTCCGCCCCAGTATCTGATCTTAGGGAAATTAAAATTTTATTATGATATAACCAAACCCATAAGGCTACTACGTATCCCCTTTCAAACGGGAATCAGGTCAAGTGTAGTTCAATTGCATCAAATGAGAAAATATAAATAATCTAAGCATAGTATCTCTTGATTGGTTTTGGCCAGATTTCTCCGTCCACTTCTGCAAGTATGGGTGCTCCTCCTGTCAGCACCCTATGAACCATGTACTGACCTTGCCAGTTAGGAGAGAATGTCCCTTTGGCTTCATCTTGATGAGAGATGATCTTCTTCAGCACCAGTTGTCCTGGTACAAATTGCCTTGGTTTGACCCTTTTGTTGCTTTGGACATCCTATTTTGGTAAAATTGGATGTGACACGCTACGTTCATCCTCTTTCAATCTATAAGGGCCAATTGTTCATAGCGACTCTTTATCCACTCGGCATCGCTGAGTTCATCTTACCATATGAATCTTAAAGAAGGAATATCTACCTCAGTTAGGATGACAGCCTCGGTACTATAAACCAGCATGTAGGGAGTTGCCACGGTTGATATGCGAACTGTAGTGCGGTATCCCAATAAAGCAAAAGGTAGCATCTCATGCCATTGTTTGTGGTTCTCTACCATCTTCCTTATCTGAATCACTATTCTCATATTGCATTGCCTCATTACATGCCACAGTCACTGGTTCATCAGGAAAAGTAATAATAACACTGTACAAAGGAAAATTGTAAAGATATTAGTAACTAACAAAGAGCAAATGCGTTTGAATATAACTGAAAAATCATCTGGAAAAAGTACGGCTCGATGAATCGAGCATTTATTTTGAAATAAGTAAGTCTTAAAACAAAATTATTGGACATCTTAAATGTCTAGAATGGCTATAGAAGTAAAAATCTGCCAAGCTACCCAGGGACTCCGCGGGTTCGAGACGATGTGGTAGTCCAGCTCCTGAGAAAGCCTCCCTTCATTACGATCTGATTGGTGAGGCCTTCTTCCTTCTTCTCCTTAATTATGGCACTGCAGTCCATGTCCTCATCCTCCAAGAACAAATTCATTAACCCAACGAATGCTTCCTTTTCTATAGTCCCCTATATCGTATCAGCTTGGTGAAAATCTTGTTCCAAATGGGGTACCGGTTGCTCGAGAGGCTAATACGGTCCATGCCATAGAGGTGACCGATTTCTATACTCTTACCATGTGTACTGGTACCCGAGGCCAAAGGTGGTACCATGATTTTTTAGCTATATTGATTTGGTGATACGTTGGAGGTTTTTTCCCAATCCTTTGTCGGGTTCATATCCAGACCCGACCAATATGATTTCTATTTCACTACTCCACTATTTATCCTTCTCGATGGAATTAACCCATTCAATGTGATGATAGGTTTTCCCTCCTAGCCTTCTTTGATGTCCAATAGCCGAGATGGTTTGGCTAGTGTAAATAGGGTTACCCCCATCTCCGTGAATGATCACCTCCTGGAGATTCCATTCAAACTTCACGGCTTGATGTAGTGTGGAAGGCACGGATCCAGCGGCATGGATCTATGGACGGCCCAATATAAGATTATATGAGGCTGGTTTTTCAAGCACCTGAAAGTCGACGTCGAACCAAGTTGGCTCCATTTGCAAGGAAATATTGATTTCCCCGATCGTGGCCCTTTGGGACCCATTGAAAGCTTTCACGTCAATTCTTTCTACCCGTATTTCATGGAAACCTTTGTCAAACCTTTTTAGAGTTTGCAATGGACAAATATTTAGGCTTGAACCCTCCATCAACCAAGACCCTAGCAATGAATTTATCTTTAAATTGCACTGTAATGTGCAATGCCCGATTGTGATTCAGCCCCTCAGGTGGTAGCTCATCTTCGTGAAAGATAGTGTTATGAATTTTACAATACTTGTCCCACCATGTTGGCCATTTCTCTTCTTGTGATGTTATTGGGTAAATAATCTTCGCTCATTACTTTCATTAAATCTTTCTTATGCGCCTCTAAATTTTGCAACAATGACATGATAGATATCTGAGCTGGGATTTTGTTCAGATGGTCAATGACGGAATACTCCTTTGCTTGTACTTTCCTCCACAGGTCATCTGGCCCTGTCTCAATGACATGCTTCCTGGTAGTATCATCTTTACTTGAACCTCCCAAATGTTCGATTGTATGGACCCTTCCAATCCTGGTCATTCCTTGTGCAGTATCAGATTCTTCTAGCTTGGCCTTCCCTTTTCGCCGAGCCTCGGCAACATAATCCTTGCGTATTGCTTTTGATATGATGGAGGTGTGGTCGATACTGTCACTGTGAAAAGTGTCACCCCTTCTACTTCAAATGGAGCAGGGGTGGTTGCAAGCGGTGCCACCTCCACCTCAAATGGAACTGATGCAGTTACCTCAACCTCGATTGGTGTCTGAGTCTGTACCGCAATAAGAGTATGTATGAATGCTACTTTAAAGTCATCACCTTCTCGAATAAGCCCAATCGACCCCTCAGGGTCCTATTCTTCGTTCATCTCTATCACATGTACATAATTACCTCTATGATCCGATAGGGGGCTGTTGCAGACATTAAGTGTGGCTTCCTTTGCCTGTATGACATTGTTTCAATTAGCATCTAGATCTTATCCTTCAATTTTTGGCAATCAGCAGTGATGTTCCCCTTTATATCGGAATGGTACGCACAAGTTTTGTTTGGATTGACCCGTTGGGATGGGTTTTCTAATGTCATAGCGGGAACAGGAGTGACGTAACCCGCGTTTCAACCTTTCATACAACTGGTCTATAGGCTCAGCAATGGCTGTATATTATTTGGATGGATTGTAGTCGACGTTGGGTATTGGCCTTGGAAAGTTTTGGCGGGTTGGAGGTTATAGGAAATGGGATGGTTTGGAGTTATACGTGTGATGGACAATGGCTGGTTGGGAATATCTTGGAGATGAGGGTTAATATGTGGGCGGTGGTGCTTGGTATGTGGGTTGAGGGGTTTGATATGTGGGTGGAGGTGTTTGACATGTGAGTGGACGTGTTTGATATGTAAGTGGAGATTTCGGGCCTTGGGCCAATATTACTGCCCCAACATCTCTCTTCTTTGATATGCCACCTGATTGTAATGCCTTATTTGTGGCTTGTAGTGCCTCAAATTTTGTTACCATCCCGCTCTTGATTCCTTCCTCGATTCTTTCTCCAGTTTGATTATATCAGAGAATTTATGATTTTCAATAACCATTAACCTTTCATAATATTGCGAATCATATGCTCTAACAAACAATTTATTCATCTGTTCCTCGTCCAAAGATGACCTGACCTTGGTCACTTCCGACCTCCAACGAGTAGCATACTCACAGAAAGTCTTATTAGATTTCTTCTTAAGACTGTGAATATAGAAAACATCCACTGCATTCTCTGTATTGAACTTGAACCAGTCGTGAAATATGACGCCATACTTAACCAATTGGATCATTTCTTAGGATCTTGGCTGATGTACCAAGACAAATCATCCCCGGTAAGACTCCTCTTAAAGAGTTTCATTCGAATCTTTTCATCTTTCCCGACCCCAACATGTTTGTCGCAATAGGTCATCAGATGGACTCTAGGATCACTTGTGCCATCAAACATCTCAACTTGGGAGGTTTGTATCCCTCTGGCAGTTCTACATTTGGCTGTATGCATAGGTCTTCATAATTCAAACCTTCTATTCCTTTGCCGCGTTCGACACCTTGAACTCGGCTTGGAAACTTCTTGAGTTTTTCAGCCATGTTTCTAATGAGCAGGTCCTTTTCGGAGGATTCTGGTGTATAGGATATGGGTTGGATGGAGTGAGGTACAATTTCTACGTATATAGGGTTGCTTTGATGGGTGGCAGGAACATAGGCGTAATGACGGTCGTTGGTGGAGTTTTAGGGATCGCAAATGGGATGTGGCATATTTTGGGGAGTATGGTAAATGGTGGTTGGTGAGTACTGAGTTGGCTGATGGTGATGTTGTGGTAGAGTCGGTATTGGCAATGGATTGAGTTTTTTAGGTGTAGTTGCGTATTGATTTTGTGGGGGAGGATTTGTGGATGTTGGTTTTGTGTGCTTTAGGGAGGTGCTGGGTTCTTTGTGTTTTGTTGGTGGATGTCGGAGACAATTAGGGTGAGTGACAAGTTTTCTAAGTTGTGGACCTGCTCAAGTTCTCCTTGCAATTCTAATATCTTTTGTTCCAGTCTCAAGACAATATATTTTGGGGATAGAGTACTTCGTCCATCAGAAGTCTCTGTGTTCTCAATATTCTTCTTTCGGGTACCACTTAAGTTGTCCATTTTTGCTTTTCCTCTACCTTTTTTATTGCTTGGAAGAGGAGGAGGTGGAGGGCCTATAGATTTGGTGTGGTACGCTGATGAGGCCAGTTTGAATGAACCAACATAAGGGGATGGGAATAATCAAAATAAGCAAAGACAAAAGGGTAACAAGTCAGTGAGCATTCTGAAATGTTTGCAGTATTTAAACATATATTGCAGAAATGAAAATTTGTGTCCTACTTTGGGAACCTCATTATGCCCGAGGTAGGCCTAGCGACAAATAAATCTTGAGAACATTAAATGCCACTAAATTCTTCATTTCATACAATAAAAAGAGACGAATCCTAAAACGACACTAAGATTAAATTAAGTCACTACCGACACTTGGCCTTATTATATTTTAGAAAAGCAAATAAATTTAGCCCATTTGGTCCCAGAAGGACCTTCCCCAGATTTGATCTTCCTGATTCTATCATATAGGTCCCCCGTCTGATACAGACCCAACAACAAGTAGGCTCTGGCTAGATGTCCTCCTTCAGCATTCGAGAAATCCTCGATCCTCTTTATGACTATGCCTTCCAGCTCCACTATTCCTCACTCCAGATATTCTAGTTTCTTGTTGGAAGTGACTACCATCTCTTTCCATCTTCAATTAACCTCACATTCCTCTCATGTATTTTCCGGTGCTCATTCTCAGAGTCTTGGACCCTCTTGTGTAACCTATTGTGTTTGACTTTGGCCTCAGCTTCCTTGTCTATGATCCTACTCCCTCGACTAGTTCCTGGCATCACCATCCCCTTTAGATTGTCCTCCAACCATGCTGGGTAGAGAGGCTCACACCCTGTATATTAATCGTCCGGCTCGACCGTATTTGTTTCCACAATGACTTTACAATGCCATATGTGGTGGTCTTGGCACTTGTAAATGACGTCGTTGTCTTGAAAGTCTGCCCTAAAATGTCTCATCTTGGCAACCCTGGGTACAACACGTTTCCTGCTTGCTTGCCTCAAAACTCGGATAGAGACATAAGGGTATATCCCTCTCAACCCGATCAGCACCAAGTGTGGAGCATCCCTGTATCTGATGACAAAGTTCTCTGTTGGGAACCATTCAAACATCCATTGCACCTGTTCCTGGGTCAGATTGTCGAAGAACTCCACCCATTCTTTGGCGCTTTCTGGATGAGCAAATCTGTCTAGAATTTAAGTGATCCGCTTGGGATGATGGCAGACTATATGGTCGTTCCAAGACATTCATGGAAATTCTTGGCGGTAGTGACCCTTTTGAAAATGTTCTAACAACCATAACTACAACAACAATTTACAACCATCAAAATGGTTGACCCACTCTTTGACAATGCTCTAGAGCCCTGTAGATGTCGACTATGATCATGAGGACTATAGTGTATGTCTGTCCTTTGATCCCCTCCATCAAAGTCTTGGCCACCATGGGCAACCTAGTATGGATTCTTTCCCTTTTCAATAGGAACACTATCTGGCCCAAGAAGCATTCAAGGACACTCTGCGGTGGATGTGACCCAGAGAAGTGAGGGAGATCTCATCATGGTAAGTACAGTAGGACTTGCTATAGCCATACCTCTCATACAAATATTCGAAGGGTATGTAAGATTCTTTCAGGCATACCAAGTCAGCATTCTTCTTCAATCCCGTCATCTTTAAGAACCCTTTACAAGTATGGTTTTTCGTCACCAATAACTCGGGACTATCCCAAGTTAATCTCGTAAGTCCTCCAATTTCTTCTAGAAGTGGTATCATTTCTATGTCGCCGAAACGAAACATGGACCTTTCACTGTCCCAGAACAAAGTGGAAAACTCGGTCAATTTGTTGTTTGGCTTAATGTATAGAAGGGAAGGCAAGTTACCCAGGTACTTCCTTACATGTTTCTTGTCACTTGAGGAAAGGTCATCCCACCAATCTAGCAGCAATTGTGGAATGTTTCTAACCATACTGAATCTGGAGACCTCGTGCCTCATTTTCTGCAAAACAAAAGGATTAGGCCTTTCTTCCCCACCAGACTCGACTATTTATACATTCATGCTTAGCGTAATGGCATTTAGTTCTCCAAATTAATACACAGAACATCGATGTGTCCATTGGGATTATGGAAACCCCGGTGGACTTTGGATAAGGCTTATCTTAAAGGATCATTATGTGAAAAACATAACTGATCTGCCTAGGTTTGCCCATGATGCATGCACAGTTCGATCAGAGTGAGGTTACTATATGGTTTTAGACTGGTACCCTCAAGTGGATACCTTGAAGGTACGAAATCGTCGACTGCACCGCTGATCAACTGGTTTTACCGCAAATAAGCCTTTCTGAATTTAAGGGTAATAAATAGGAATAGCGCAACCACTAATTAAGTGTTGCTATAGGATTTGATACGCACGAGTGGAATATGATGTTGAGCATGATATATGCAGGAATAAATAGCATGTAGTCAATTATTTGCACGTAGGAAAAATCAATATAGTATTTAAATAATTGAAATACTATACGAAAAAAGAAAATAAAGAGACAAGTAAGTTTCATGAATAAAACAAACATAAATTCTTAAAATAAAATAGAGAGTTAAATCAAAATTAGGGGAAAAGGTATGTGATAAAACATGCTTGGACTAATTTACAAAAGATAAGTGCATTATGTAATAGCCTAATGTTATCCCCAGTTGAGTCGCCATGTTGTCGTGCCCCCTTTTTTCTCTCAGCGGAGAGCTGTCCGGGTTTCGACATTCATGGAGGTAATAACTCATTTCGTTTGGGAATTTGGGTTTTTGAAGAGTCGCCATCTAAAGGATTATGGTGCGTTAAGGCATCCAGAGCGATTTGCTCTTGGATTAGTTTGCATTCCTAGAGATTTAGGGTAAGGGCTCGAAATAACCTTGAGGGAAAGGTGTTAGGAACACCTCTTGGTCCACAACGGTGGGTCCCGACCGAACATATACTTATGAACTAGTCCGCTATGAAATAAAAAGTTTTAAACACATAATTACAACAAAGAGTAGGTTTGGACATTACATGACTCAAATAATAAAAAAAAAGGAAAAGCTTAAACAAATTGTATACATATAGGAAATGTTTAAGCAAAGGAATTTTTGGGAAGGAGGGGTCCAAGGTTGGTTAGCCTACAGGATCACCCCACACAATATTCGGTAAGCACTCCTCAATAAGGAGATACACGAGACATTAGCGCGTAGTCATCATATCCATATTTACCCTTCCCACCCTTTAGCAATTATTTAAGCGAGTGTTGTTTAATGATCTTTATTACATGCTGTTACCCGTACCTTCTTAATGGTCATGGAGGAAATCAGAACCTCTTCTTATAAGCAGTTCTAGATAGACCCTTAAGGGTTAAAAGGAGAAAATACTATGTGACAGGCAAGAACAAATAGGACTTTAGCAAATAAGGCAAAAAAAGAAACAATTAGAGGCTCAGGTTTACCTCCACAAATAATGCACATAAGCAGCACGACTCAAACACAAATAAGGGTAGTATTATTGAACAAGATCCTAAGTCATGATGACTAAGTGAATATCAAAACATAGAAGATAGGCAGTTTATTTTATAAACTCAAAAGGAGTAGCCCTATCAGTTCGCATACAGATTTTAAGCAAGTTAACCATTAAATAGTAAACACATAAAAAGGTTGTTTCCAGTTTTATAAAAATTTGATTACCTAGGGCTTGCCTAGGCGTGGGATCATGCACAAGGTTTACCAGAGTAATTAAAAATAGATTAGCAATTATTATACCTAAAGTATGTTGTTCTAAGAATTTTAAATTTAAGTACATGGAGTTATTACCAGTCTATTTAAAAATAGTTAAATCATAGTTGATACCATCTTATGCCCTTTTTCATGCATCAGTAGTTTAACTAGGTGTGACTGAGCGAGTATGACGAGATCCTAAAATAGGGTATCTAATATGGACATATAAAATTCAAAATTATTATTTATACACAAAATTCCTGAATCATGATTTCTAAATGCACAGAGAGTTACAACATTGTTAAGCATGGTTTCCAGATGCGTGGGAGTAACAGTTTTGTGTTAATGTTGTTATTTAGCCTAGAAGCATGATTTCGAAGTAATAAATATGGTCAAATGAGATGTTGAAGCAGTAAACTTAAAACCTAATATCTAATGATTGACATGCTTTGAGTGTGTTGGTCCTAGACATGGATTCTAATGCGCATATTGGAATTGTAAACCTAAGGCACGGTTTCTACCCATCTATATTGATAACATATATAACTACCCTCCCTTTTTTCACTAGCCAACCCCAATATTTTTTTACAATAATTATTACAAACCAATATTGAAATGACTTACATAGATAAAGAAAAATAAGAAGTTACACTATAGAGAGCTTGAAAACAGGCCAAGATTTCCAGAACCTCAAATGCCCAGATAGTTTCATAGCCTTTCTCATATTCGGTTGTGTTAGAGTTCCCTATGGACCTCAACGGATCCCGAGCAGTGCTCACACCCAGATTTCACAACCATAACTGAGCAAGTGCAGTGTGGAAGAGCTAACTACAATGCATCTATGTTCAGAAGGATCTCATAGGGATCCATAAGCAGTCACACACTGGAGGGGCTAGAACGTAAAGACCTAAGAGTAGTGTGAGAGTGCTTGACATAGTTTTGAAAAGGTTTGAATGAAAACAGTTTGAAAATAGACTTGTTTGAAATATTTTTGTAAAAATAACAGAGGGAGTTATCCAATAAGAAAAGTTTGAAAAGAGTAAGGTGATCAACAAACAACAAACCAAACACGGAACCAGAAGGGGTTCATCAGCACCCAAAGACACAGAACCAAAATAGGTTTAGCACCACAAACATTCACTGGGGGGTAATGGGGGATTGGGGACAAGTATAGATCACCTAATGGTGAAAAAGATGCAAATAGGTACAGAATCAGAGATGTCCTAAAAGGGGTTCAAGGAATTAAGGTGCAACATGAACGTCAGAATTAGACAAACTTAGGATAACCAAAGTACTTTGCACAGAAAGGTTCATGTAGAAATCAGAGAAATAGAAGTAAGGTAGAGGCGAATTAAGGTATACTATAAAAGGGTTCATAAGCAGGCTAATCCTAAGGGGTTGGACATATTCAGAAGGATGCAGTAAAGAAGATAGTAAATTAAATATGTTAGTTGTAGGTTGAACAACAAAACCATTGACAGAAATATATTAGAAACATGACAAACTAAAGCAGTAAAAGCAGAACATTATTTTTAGTACTTGAATCATAATCAGAATATACCAGTGAAGAAGATAGCAAGCACAAAGTGAAGTAGAACACAATAGTCAGACTTGGCTTACAGCCGGCTGACATAGAACAACAGTAAGTAACACAAGAAGAGAGCAGAAAGTTTTGAGTGAGAGAGAGAGAGAGAGAGAGAGAGAGAGAGATTTGAACCAATGTGTTGTGTGTTTGTGTTAATGGGAGAGTATGTATATATAGTTTGAAACTAAGAGGAATAATAAGGTAAGAATCAATGTCAAGCAGTAATTATGGGGACTCAGAATCAATCAGTATAAAATCAATATAAGCACTCCTCAATTAAGGGAGTTAACTTCAAACGGTAAAGACAAATAAGGAAAGAGATCACATAAGACTAGAACATAGCACATAAGGAAATATTTTCAGGCATAGTAAGTATAGAACAAGTAATTAGGCTAGGTTCAGAAAATCTAATTAAAGAATGTACTTAAGAATTGATGGACATCATAGTCGACCAAAAAATAAGGCAAGAAAATATGTTAGAGGCTAAAAATCAGTAAGGAAATCATCATAAGACATTAATGAAGGATATCAATCACAGGGAATAAAGGATTCCAATGAACAATTGTACTGATTTAGGGGAAATTACCATAAATCTCTATGATCAAATGGAATAAAAACATAATAGGCAAGTGGAGGAAAAAACTCAAAAACCCTAATAGCATAGTAAGGTAAAAATCACACAAAATCAGGTATTCGCATAGAACATAGTACTGATTAGAGGAATTAATAGAATAAACATAATATAGGCGGAAGAAGCAAAAATCAGAAAACTTAATGAGCATAATAGGGTAAAATCATAGAAACTCAGAACGTTCATGAGAAACAAGCATGCATACAGATTAAACGAACAAATCATCAAATACAGATTCAGAACCCAGGATTAAGACCAAGAACTAGGGATTTCAACACGATAAATCAGATAAAAGGGAAAAACTTAAATAAATGTTCAAATGTAGTAGAAGTCATAGAATAATACAAAAATCAGAAGGAAAAGTCATTTTGAAAAGGGGTGAAAAAACCCTAGTTTGAAGATGAAAAGGCATTTTTGAAAACTCTGAGAGATTCTTAAAAAAACAGTAAAGATAACTCAAAATAAACTTAGTATATGGTAGATTTGAAGATTCAAGTGATGAGTTAGGGTTTCAGAGAGAGATAACACAGAGATAAAGAGATTTCGACTTGGAAGCCATAGATCTAGCCGGAAAATATAAAGATCTTACTCGCACGGCCAAGGGTGGCCTGACAACGGTGTCAAAAGGCCATGGGTGTGAGTTTAACCACCACTGGTCCCCTTAAGGACCTCAAGGTAGCAAGAATCCGGCATGTGAGGGAGCCATGGATGCTAGGGATGGTGGTTGAGCCACCATTATTACCGGCGAGCCAACAACAAGTGAGAGGAACTTAAGGTTTAACAGAGAAAGCTTGAGAAAGATGAGAAGATGTAACAGTGAAGCATAAAAGAGAATGGGAATGAGGGTTTGGGGTTAGTATTTTATGTTAATTATGGTATGGGTGAATCTGGTCCGTTGATAAAAATTGATCAACGGTAAAGATTAAATAAGAAATTGGGTTGGGGGATTATTGGATTGGGACAGATATGTTTGGGTTGATTTAATTTGGTTTGGGGTATGGTTTAATTAGGCTATAATTGAAATTAAAGTAGGCTATTTGTTAAATATCCAATTAATTAAAATAATTTGTAAAAATAGCTAATAATCTTAAAAATGAATTTCTTGCATAGAAAATAATTTAAAATGGTTATTTAGAATTTTAGAATACAAATGACTAAATTTTGGGTAAAGATGGTATAAAATTATAAGATTGGGCTATAATTGCAATGTTATTGCGATTATACATAAAAGATTCCAATTCAGCTAATTATGAAATAATTTTGTTTAAATAGGACCATGAAAAATAAATTAAATCAAGAAATACTTTTGAAATCATTTTGTAATGCAATTTTGTAATTATTTATTTGAAATAGAATGCTGGATAAATTAATAAAAACATAGAAAAGTTGTGGAAAAATATCAATGCTTGATTTTGAAGACATATATGCAATTTGAAATATTTTTTGAAAAAAAAATTGGGTATCAACAATGTTTCATTTTTGAAATAGTAAGCCAATTGTGGACAAGTTCTTGAGCCTGTTTGACGCCCCCTTTTTCTCGCAAAATCGGGTTTACGATATTTGGGAGAACAACTCTATTCCCTTTTGGGATTTGGGTTTTGAAATTGAAGAATATCCACCTAATGATTAAGTGCATTAGGACACTAAGGGTTTTTTAGTTGGATAACAAGAGTTCAGGTAAGGGCTAGAAATTATCTCGAGGGAAAGGTGTTAGGCACCCACCAAGATTCACTAGTGCGGTTCCCGGCCATGTTATATTGTGACTTCAATGCAAACAACAAGTAGGCAAGCAAGAACTAAAAATACAGGGGGGTTTTCACATAATGGTTGCAAGAGATTAAAGAAGTTAAAGTATCTGAAATTTGAGAGAAGAAACAATTTTGAAATTCTGAATAGACGAGTAAATCGAGGAAATATTCACATAGATATTGCAAGTTAAGAGCATTTTAAAAGGCTAAAGTTGCGAGAGAAAAAAGTAGTTTAAATTCTAAAATAAAAACGAATAAATGAGGAAGTGGGTCCTAAGTTTATACATAATATGGATCACCTCACACAACACTCGGTAACCGTTTATACACGTAGTGCTATCGCGTAATCATCATATCCATATCTATCATGTCTCACCCCGTTAAGGTATTAAATGTGTAATGATCTCATTTTACTTATTTTATGCTATTACCCGCTCCCATACTATTAGTCCCGTAGGTATTTGGGACTACTAATCCTAAAGGGAAGGGTTGTGAGGTTTTATGGTTTCAAAGGACAAACTTTTAAGGTGACAATCAAAACACATATGTATCAAATATGGGTGAGAAGCACATAATAGATTGAGAGGGCTTAAGCAAACCTCCTTGAAAACAAAGAGAAGCATATAGTTTAGCATGTTTTAAACACATTCAAGGTCTCAAAGATTAGAGTTTTTTACAAAAAATAAAGGAATAGGTATCAGCAGTTTTTTTTAAATAAGTAGTAACAATAATTTCAAGACAAGTAAAATAGCACGGCAAAGGTTGGTGACCCTGTAATTTGAGAACATGAAAATCAGAAACTTAGTAGGAATAAATAGGTGCACCATTTCAAAAATCGTTTCCGGATGGAGCAAAGTTTTTTTTAAGAAAATAGAGTGAACTTCGGAGAATCAAAGCAAAAAAAGGGGACGACAGAGTTGAAATTAAAGAAGTTGGTTGGTTTAAGCTAATAAAAAAATAAGTAATCAGTTTGTATCGGGCGTAAAGTTTGCCTAGGCGTCGTATATATTGTCTGATTATTTTAAGGGATGGACATGCATCTTTTGATTCTGATTTGTAAAGGTACGCGTGATAAGGTATTTGCAAAAAAAACGTTTCAAACACTTAGCCATATTTTAATAAAAGTTATTAGACTAACGTGAATTAACTACTACAACTCAAACGAGTGATAAGTCCTAGGGGCAGGATATCTAATGCACATAGGAGTACCTAAAACATGGTTTCTACCATGACAATGAAGTAATGATCATTTGCTTATTCAAACTGTTCACTTGGTATTAACTGATCGCGGTTACAAGATGAGCATAATGACAGGCTAAAAGTAAAGAACCTAAAGCAGGATCACTAATAAATTAGATGCATAACCTATACAGGTTATCTATTGTGCAAATATGTAAACAAAAATCCTATAAGCATGTTTTCTACCCATTATTTATACTAAGCATGCATAATCCTCCCCCATATTCACTATTCACCCCCAATCGTTCGTTTACAAATTATTACAAACCAGTAGTATCTACAACAACAACAACAACAACAACCTAGTGTATTCTCACAAGTGGGGTGTGGGGAGGGTAATATGTACGATGATTCTAAGAGTTGTACTCCTGCAAAATATGAGTATGTAATCTCATCTGATGATTTTATGTTTGGGGTGCCCGCATTTAAAGAAATGACGTGAGTTTTGTAAAGGGGAAGGTTAGTTCGTCTTCCTATAGACTTCGCTTGTCCTAGTTGGCTCTTACTTTCATTGGGGGTAGCATCGCTAAACTAAGCAATTTTGATAGAAACCATGCATGATTTAGTAAAAGTATTATGTAAACACATAGTTAAAAAAACTCTCTTTTAGATGAATCGACGACTGTGACCCGGTTCAATACATTGCAACCTCTTTTACTCTAGAATTTTAAGGGTCCTCCTCAGAATTTTGCCCCAGTTTACTGGGCTTGTGCTTCTGACGATTGCATGCAATGAATG
>MU688543.1:17926-35432 GCA_026770625.1 Nicotiana glauca | reverse complement strand
ATACATACCAGTACAATTCAAGTGTACTGACGTCCCTTTTGCCGGGGGCGCTACATTCGTGTTATGATTGTAGGTGGATCTGCAGAAGGTAGTCCAACCCACTCATCGTAGCTCCCTCTTCGTCTTTCGTCAGTTGTTTTGGTGAGTCCCATTCCTCTTGGGGCCCTACATTGCTCAGGCCACTTGTTTCAGTAGTTTTATTTTGCTATTGTGTAAGTTATAGCCGGAGCCTTGTTACCGGCAAATACTTTATTATCCTGTTGTACTTTTAGAGGCTCCGTAGACAGTGGATGTGGGCTAGAAGCTTATGTATATCCATGTTTCTTTTGTTGGGCAACGAATTAATAAACTCACTAACTATCATGTATGTATGTATATTTCGCAAAAGGTGTTTTAAATTAATTATATGACTAGTTGTTGAGATTATTGAGTAAGGAAAACATGGGGTAACACGTGGGGTAGGAAAGGCACCCTGGTCCACCTGGTTGGGGCTTCCCGGTCGGACGCCGGTCATGTCCCTCGTGTTTGGGGCGTGACACTGCCATAACCTTCTTCGTTAATGCCTTATATAATGCTGCTTCAACCCATTTGGTGAAATATTCAATTTCCACTAGAATGAACTTGTGCCCATTTGATACGGCAGGCATCGATAGATCCGATGACATCCATTCCCCAAGCGGCAAACAGCCATGATGAGCCTGTTGTATTAAGCTCATTAGGAGGCACCTTTATGATATCTACATGAATCTGGAAACGATGGCTCTTTCGAACATTCTGGATGTAGTCCATCTCCATAGTCATCAAAAAATAACCAGCTCGTAGTATTTTCTTGGCTAAAACGAAACCATTAATATGTGGGTAACAGGTCCCTGCATGAACCTCTTCCAACAACCTGGATGCTTCCTTTGCTTCGACAAACCTTAGTAATCCCAATCGGGAGTCCTCCTATATAGGATTCCTCCGTCGTGAAAGAAGTGATTGGATAACCTCCACAATGTGCATTTCTGAGTAGCATTTGCAAGTTCTTGATATTCTCCTGTCGCCAAATATTCCTTGATGTCATGAAACCATAATTTTCCGTCTTCTTCTTCCTCGACATGAGCACAGTAAGCGGGTTAATCCTGGATTTTTACCAGGATAGGATCAATGAAGTTCTTATCTGGATGCTGAATCATGGATGATAGAATGGCCAATGTGTCGGTGAACTCATTCTGGACTTTGTGGACATGTCGAAATTCTGTCTTTGTGAACCTCTTCCTCAACTCCTGTACATGATGCAAATATGGGACTATTTTGGAGTTACTTGTTGACCATTCTTCTCGGACCTGATGTACGAGCAAGTCAGAATCCCCAATCACTAGTAACTCCTGAATGTTCATGTCAATGGCAAACTTGAGCACTATGATGCAGGCTTCGTACTCAGCCATGTTGTTGGTGCACCGGAACCTGAGCTTGAGGACACCAGATAATGCTGACATGTTTTTGATACTAGAACTGCTCCTATGCCAACTCCTTTGAAGTTTGCTGCTCCGTCGAAAACCATTCTCCAGCCATCATAGGATTCTGCATTGTCTTCTCCTATGAAAGAGGCCTCTTCCTTAGGAAAATACGTCTTTAGAGGCTCATATTCTCCGTCCATGAGATTCTCGGCAAGATGATCTGCCAGTGCCTGACATTTGATTGCTTTCTGGTTCACGTAGACTATCAAATTCACTCAGCATGATTTACCTTTTGGCTAGCTTGCCCATAGGCATGGGCTTCTGAAAGATGTACTTCAGCGAATCCATCCTTTATATGTGATAAGAGGTATAGGCACATAAATATTGCCTCAACTTTTGAGCTACACAAGTCGGAGCATGACAGGTGCGTTTCTAGTAGGGAATATCGGGTCTCGTACGGGGTGAACTTCTTACTGAGATAGTAGATGGCTTGCTTCTTTCTCCTCATTTTATCATGTTGTCCCAAAACTCAACTGAATGCCCTATCCAGTACTGCAAGGTAGAGAACTAGAGGTATATCCGGTTCGGGCGGAACTAGAACTGGCGGCATTGACATGTATTCCTTGATTCTATCGAAGGCTTTTTGACAATCATCAATCCATTTGGTGGCGGCATCTTTTTTCAACATCTTAAAGATTGGCTCACAAATGACAGTGGACTGAGCTATGAACCGGCTAATGTAGTTGAGTCTTCCCAAGAAATTCATAACCTCTTTCTTGTTCTTTAGCGGTGGCATTTCTTGAATGTCCTTAACCTATAACGGATCAAATTCTATTCCTCATCGACTTACAATGAACCCAAGCAGTTTTTTGGCAGGAACCCCAAATGCACGTTTGGCGGGATTCGGTTTCAAGTTGTACCTTCTCAATCTGTTGAAGAACCTACCCACATAATCCCTGTGGTCAGTGGCTTTCTTGGATTTTATGATGACATCATCTACATACACCTCGATCTCTTTATGTATAATGTCATGGAAAATAGTAGTCATGGCCCTCATGTAGGTGGCCCCAACATTTTTTAATCCAAACTACATCATTTTGTAACAATACATTCCCCAAGGCATAATGGAAGTCGTTTTCTTCGCATCTTCTTCGTCCATACATATGTGATGATACTCGGTAAAACAATCAACGAATGACTACAGCTCGTGCTTGGCGCAGTTGTCAATCGGGATGTGTATGTTCGGCAAGGGGAAGTTGTCTTTCGGACTGGCCCGGTTGAGGTCCCGGTAGTCGACACAGACTCTAACCTTCCCATCCTTCTTCGTTACTGGCACAATATTGGCTAACCATGTTGGATACTCCACTACCTCGAGGACCTTGGCTTTGACTTGTTTGGTAACTTCCTCCTTGATTTTCAAGCTCATGTCAAGTTTGAACTTCCTGAGTTTCTGCTTCACTGGCAGACATGTCGGATCTGTTGGCACTTTGTAATCTACAATAGATGTACTGAGACCAATCATATCATTATATGACTAGGCAAATATGTCCTCATATTCCCTTAGGAATTCCGTGTACTTTTCTTTTTCTGATGGTGATAGGTGAACACTGATGCGCGTTTCATTGACATTCTCTGTATCCCCCAAGTTGATAACCTCTGTTTCGTCCAAGTTAGATTTAGGCCTATTCTCAAAGTCCTTAACCTCTTTAACAACCTCTTTTGGTACATCATCCTTTTCTGAGTCTATATGTTTGTTGCATTGTCTCATCGCATGTGACATTCGTCGATTCATCAAGATAAGCAATAGTAATGTTGTGTAAATAAAGAAAATGGTAGAGAAAATAATAAGAGCGAGATTTATAAGAAATTAAAATAATTTGATAAATTCCATAATTGTTTTGAACATCGGAGCTCTTTTCAAAATTTAAACGAAATACGGAAAGGAAATCAACTAGCGAAAAAGTAAAAGATAATGTATGGTGCTTTATTCAGCCTGGTTAGCCCGAAGCTTTTCGGGCCTTGGTGGTTCTAATGGACCAAATTTTGAGGTGCGCGCCTCGGCTCACAGCTTGTATGGAAGGGACTTTCTCCCCTACCTCCTTGAATGTGACATGACATTCCATAATGTCGTTATCCAATAATAGATTCTTCATTGCCGCCAATGTTTCCTCTTCTTCTGACCCATATATGATGTCTGTCGGCTGGAAAGTCTGCTCCCAAGTATATCCATATCCCAACCTAAAAGTGGTGTCGTGTTTCTTCAGCTTAATAGGTTTAGTGATTTCCTGGAGGTTTTTGCCGAGTCCCTTGTCAGGTTCATATCTGCTCCAATTCAGTATACTTTCATTCTAGTTATTCCACCACTTATCCTTGTCCACGACTTTGACTCGCTCAATGTGATGGTAGGTTTCTCCGCCTAGCTTCCTTCATCCTCGAATCGCTTGGATGATCTGACGACTGTATATGGAATTACTACTGTCGCCATGAATTATCACCTCTTGGTGATTCCATTTAAACTTCACTGCCTTGTGCAGGGTTGACACTACCGCTCCCATAGCATGGATCCAAGGTCGTCCCAATAGTAAGTTGTAAGATGCTAGGATGTCTATCACTTGAAAATCAACGTCGAACCAAGTCGGTCCCATTTGCAGACACAAACTGATTTCCCTAATAGTGGACCTTTGGGAACCATCTAATGCTTTGACGCTGATGACCCTATCCTTGACCTCGTGCAGGCTCTTTCCAAATGTTCTGAGAGTCACCAATGGACAAATATTGAGGTTGGAGCCTCCATCAATCAAAGTACTGGTGATGAAATAGTCTTCATATTGCACAGTGATGTGCAATGCTTTGTTGTGGCTTATCCCTTCTGGGGGCAACTCATGTTCGTGGAAAGTGATTTTGTGACTCTCCAATACCTGCGACACCATGTTTGCCATTTCTCCTCCAGTTATGTTGCTGGGCAAATATGACTCACTAAGCACTTTCAATAAGGCATTTTTTTGTGCGTCAGAGTTTTGCAGCAGGCCGAAGATGGAGATCTAAGCTTGCGTCTTGTTTAACTGGTCAATGACTGAGTACTCCTTTGCTTGTATCTTTCTCTATAGGTCATCAGGCCTGTTTCAATAACAGTCACTCACCCAGAGTCCTACTTCCTAGACTCAGCTAGATGTTCTGGAGTATAAACCCTACCGGTTCTGGTCATGCCCTGTGCTGCAATTGCTTCTCCAGACCTAGTTTTCCCTTTCCTTCTCACCTCGGTGGTTTAATCCCAAGGAACGGCCTGTGTATGGAATGGCGTTATGACTGACATTGCTACAGTAATGGGCACCCTCATTTTAGGAGGTAAAATAGCACCTTCAAATGGTAGAGGTGCCTTTGGAGACCCATACTCAACCTCAATTGGCTCTATCATCTTTGTAGAAGACGGTGTTTCAAGCTCGAGTGGTATGGACATATTCCCTTCGGCGTCTCCAAGGGGCTGGATCTGGACTAAAATGTGATTTAGTGTGACTGTTGGTTTCTTGGGCTCGTGACCTTCAGCAATCAATCTGATTGACCCTTTGGGGTCCCAATCATCTTCTACCTCGATTATGTGCACTCATCCACCCTTGTGTTCAGGTAGGGGATTGTTGCAAACATTAGGAGCAGGCTCCTTTGCCACGATGATCTTGTTGTCAATTAAAGCTTGGATTTTATCCTTTAGAGAGTGGCATTCATCAATGGTATACCCCTTCATGCCGGAATGGTATGCACAAGTTTTCTTTGGGTTGGCCCACTGGGAAGGATTTTTCTGGAGTTATGGCAGGGATTGGTTTGACGTAACTGGCAGCTTTGAGCCTTTCACATAGCTGGTTGATTGGTTCGGTGATGGTAGTATATTGCTTGGGGGTCTACGATCAAAGTTAGGACGCGGTCTAAGGAAGTTTTGGTGTGTGGGAAGTGATTAATAGTAAGAGGGTTGAGCATTATAGGCTTGGTAGACGGGTGTGGGTTGGGAATATCTTGGTGAGGTAGGTTGATATATGGTGCTTGGAGATGATTGGAAAGTAGGTGGTGGAACTTGGTAAGAGGGAAGAGCTGCTTGGTAATTAAGGGTGGGCTGATATGTGAGAGGAGATACTGGGTAAGTTTGGTATTTTATTGGGGATTTTGTTCTCTATGCAACCATCACGGCACTAACATCCTTTTTCTTGGACGTGGCACCAGACTGTATAGCCTTGTTGGTAGCTTGAAATGCCTCAAAATTAGTGACCATACCACTTTTAATGCCTTCCTCGATTCTTTCCCCTAGTTTGATGATGTCGGAGAATTTCTGGCCTTCAATCAGCATCAACCCCTCAGAATACTACGGGTCCTGAGCTCGGATGAAAACTCTGTTCATCTTTTCTTCTTCTTAGGCCGACCTGACCTTAGCAGCCTCTCATCTCCAGTGAGTAGCATACTCGCGAACTATCTCTGTAGGTTTCTTCTTTAAATTTTTGATGTAGAATACATCTGGCACATTCTTCGTACTGAATTTGAACCTGTCCATGAAATCGGATGCCATCCTTATCCACCTTGTCCACTTCTTGGGGCCTTGGCTAATGTACCAAGATAGACCATCACCTTTCAAACTTCTCATAAAGAGCTTTATGAGAATCTTTTCATCTCCTCCAACATCGGCCAACTTATCACAGTATGTCCTCAAATGGACTCTAGGATCCCCAAGCCATCAAACATCTCAAACTTGGGAGGTTTCTACCCCTCGTAAAGTTCGACATCTAGCTGAATGCAAAGGTCCTCATAATTCAGCCCTTCAATGCCTTTGTTTCCTTTAACACCATACACTCGGCTAGTCAGTTTCTTGAGTTCTACGGCAAGGTTCTTGATGAGAGAGTCTTTGTTATCAGACTCCGGTGTGCCTGAAATAGGTTGAGTGTATTGTGGTATGGTTTCTACATAGATGTGGGTGAGGTGGGGATGGTCATTTAGTGGTTCGGAAATGTGGAGCGGGATGTTGTTGGAAGTGTGACATGTGTTGCTATTTTGATGGAGAGTGGGTTGTTTTTGTGGTTTCGGGATGTTCCATGGAGGCATAGGATTTCGAATATTGGGATAGTTGACGTCTGCGGTAGTGAGGTAAAATGGCAAGTTTGCCAAGTTCCAAACTTTGTCCAGTTCTTCCTGAAATTTCAATTACTTCTGTTCGAGCTGGGCGACACTTTCTTTGGAAACCTGAATACCCTAAGGAACCTCTACCCTTTCAACTGAGTTCTCCTTCCTGACGTTGTTCAAGTCTTCCATTTTTGCTTTGTTCTTGTTTCTGATAGGACTCGGAGGAGGAGGTGGGTGGGGGGCCTTAGATCTTGTGGAGTAGGATTATGATGCCAGAGTGCACGAACTAACCTTTTAGGGAGGGGAATAAAAAAAAGTAAAAACAAAAAGGTAACAAGTTAGTAAGGGTTCTGAGAAAAATGTAGCAATATTTAAACACATAGTGTAAGAACATAAATCGTGTCCTAATTTGGGTGCCTCATTGTGCCCAAGATAGGCCTAGCAATAAGTTGATTTGGAGAACTTATAATGCTAAATGCCTCATTTTATTGATAAAAATAAGACGAATCCCAAAACGACATTAAAATTTCAGAAAGTTAAATGTCACTAATGGTTATTGGACTTATTACATTTAAAGCAAAAAGAAAAGAATCCTATCTATTTGGTCCTAGATGGACATTCTCCATGTTGAATGTTGTTGTTGATCAAATCCTCCAGTTCACGTAGATTTTCCAGTAGAAATGCTTTTGCCAGGTTCTCTCCTTCGTTTCCCTCAGCATTTTGGCACTCGGTGACTCTCTTTCCTCCACCAGGTCAGCAAGAGTGAGGGTATGTTGACCATACCGAAGCCGTGACTTTGTCATTCATTTCCTGCAAAACAAAAGGGTTAGACCCTTACCCCCGCCGGACTCGACTATTTAAACCAATAATTAGCATAAGTGGCATTTAGTTCTCCAAATAAATGCATGAAATATGGTGTTGTCGATTTGGGTTCCAAGGAAACCCAGTGAACATTGGACAAGGCTATCTTAAAGAGTCATTATGTGGACAACATAACTGACTCGGCTAGGTTTGACAGTGATGCATGCGCAGTTAAATATAATAAGGTTTCTATGGGGTATTAGGCCGGTACCCTTGAGCGGACAACTCAAGAGGGAAAGGCATGGAACAATCGACTACACCGTTGATCGACTGGTTTTACTGCAAATATGTCTTTGCCAAATTTAAGGGGTGATAATATCGAAAGGGCGCAACAAGTCATTATAAGTGTTGCTATGGTATTTGTTTGGCACGAGTGAAATATGATATTGAAGATGCAACTAAAAGAATGAAATAAATTTTCACGTATTTGCACGTTCATAAAAATAATAATTATAATAATTGCTCAAAATTACAACAGTATTGATGGAAAGCAGTAAAAGAAAGCATTAAAGAAAAAGAAACAAAAAGGCCAAGTTAGTTTCGAATAAAGACATTAAATGAAAGAAAAAAGAAAGCAATAAAGTTCCAAATAACATGGAGTGGTAAAAGCCTTAAAGAATCCCCAATAGAGTCTCCATGCTATCGATGCCCACTTTTTCTCGCAAAATCGGGTTTAAGACATTTGGGAGGACAACTCTATTCTCTTTTGGAATTTGGGTTTTTGAATTGAAGATTCGCCACCTAATGATTAAGTGCATTAAGGGTTTTTGAGTTGGAGAACCAGAGTTCGGGTAAGGGCTAGAAATTATCTCGTGGGGAAGATATTAGGCACCCTCCAAGATTCACTAGTGTGGTTCCCGACCATGTTATATTGTGACATAAATGCAAACAACAAGTAGGCAAGCAAGAATTACAAATACAGGGGAGGTTTTCACATAATGGTTGCAAGAGATTAAATAAATTAAAGAATCTGAAATTTGAGAGATGAAACGGTTTTAAAATTCTGAATAGACGAGTAAAAGGAGGAAATATTCGCGTAGTTATTGCAAGTTAAGAGCACTTTAAAAGGCTGAAGTTGCGAGAAAAAACAGAAGTAGTTGAAATTCTAAAATAAAAACGAATAAAGGATGAAGTGGGTCCTAAGTTTACACATAATATGGATCACCCCACACAACACCCGGTAACCATTTATACAGGTCGTGTTATCACGTGGTCATCATATCCATATCTATCATTTCCCACCGCGTTAAGGTATTAAGCGTGGAATGGTCTCGTTTTACTTATTGCATGCTATTACCGTCCCCCATCCTATCAGTCCCGGAGGTATTTGGGACTACTAATCCTAAAGGGAAGGGTTGTGAGGTTTTATGGTTTCAAAGGACAAAATTCTAAGGCGACAATTAAAACACATATGTAACAAATATGGGGAGAAGCGCATAACAGATAGAGAGGGCTCAAACAAAACTCCTTGAAAACAAAGAGAAGCATATAGTTTAGCTTGTCTTAAACGCATTCAAGGTCTCAAAGATAGGAGTTTTTTACAAAAAATAATGAAATAGGTATTGACAAGTTTTTTTAAAAAAAAGTCGTAACAGTAATTTCAATACAAGTAATATAGCACGGCAGAGGTTGGTGACCCAGTGAATTGAGAACTTGAAAATCAAAAATTTAATAGGAATAAATAGGTGCACCATTTAAAAAATCGTTTCCGGATGGAGCAGAGTTTTTTTTAAGAAAATAGAGTGAACTTGAGAGAATCAAAGAAAAAAAATAGGGACGGCAAAGTTGAAATTAAAGAAGTTGGTTGGTTTAAAGCTAATAGAAACACAATTAATCAGTTTTTATCGGGCCTAAAGTTGCCTAGGCATCGGATACATTGTCTGATTATTTTAAATGATGGACATGCATATTTTGATTCTAATTTATAAAGGTACGTGTGATAAGGTATTTGCAGAAAAAAATTTCAAACCACCTAGCCATATTTTAACAAAATAATTATACTGACGTGAATTAACTACTGCAACTCGAACGAGTGAGAAGTCCTAGGGGTAGGATATCTAATGCACATAGGAGTACTTAAAACATGGTTTCTAACATGCCAATGCAGCCATGATCAGTTGCTTATTAAAATTGTTCACTTGTTATTAACTGATCTGGTTACAAGATGAGCATAATGACAGGCTGAAAGTAAAGAACGTAAAGCAGGATCTCTAATGAATGAGATGTATGACCTATACAGGTTATCTATTGCGCAGATAAGTAAATAAAAATCCTATAAACATGTTTTCTACCCATTATTTATACTAAGCATGCATAACGCTCCCCCATATTCATTATTCACCTCCAATCGTTGTTTACAAATTATTATATGCCAGTAGTATCTGAATTACAGTAATAAAAACGAAAAATAAGAAGTCATTCTATAGGGAGCCTTCAATTAGGCCCAGTCTTCCAACTTCAACCGCTTCGAGTTTCACAACCTTTGCCATGGTTAGGTGCGGCAAAGCTCCCCAGGGCCCCAATTGGTCCTTGGCCAATACCAGCACCTAAACACTTAGAAGAATGCAGGACAGGTGCAGTGTGGAATACCATCCTAGTGTGTCAAAGTTCAGTGAGTACTCAGAGGTACCGAAAGCAATACTCACATAAAGGGGGCAGAACCTATTCTCTAAGAGTAGTGTGAAGTGCAGGAAGAAGTATTTTAAAAGAGTTTTAAAAAACAAGGGGTTCGTTTTAAAAAGAGAACAGCAGAAACAATAGTTCAACCATACAGGATTGAATACAAAGATCATGGGGAAAGGGAAACAGATAGATCATACAATGCTAAAGGAGATACAAAGGTTTTACTGACTACAGAGAATCAAAAGATTCAGGGAACCAAGAATTGGTCAAGCTTAAACATAATACTTAGACAACAATAAGGGGAACAAAAGTTAGGGATAGGCAAGGTCATAGTACAGACTCAACATTCGAATCAAAAGACAAGGTAAAGTACTAAACAAAATAATCAATTGCACATTGAGCAGGAGAAGCATAAGTAGAAGAAAATTAGAAGGATAATGAACTGAAACAAAAGTAAACACATAGGATGGAGACATAAAGGTTAATTAGGACATACCAGTAAAAGAGCAAGAGCAGAATGCAAACACAAAGTAGTAATAAAATATTAGCCTTGGCTTTCAGCCGACTAATAATAAGCAAGAGTAGAGAATAGCAATAAAGCAAAAGCAATAGAAAGAGAGATGTAGAATTGAGAGTATTCTGTGATGTGTGTGTCAGGAAGACTGTCTTTTTTTCAGGTGAAAGACTTAGCTATTTATAGTTGAAAGTAGGTGGTAAAATAACATAAAAATCACAGAAGTATGTTAATTTAAGAACTCCGAATCAATTAATTAGAGAATCAAGGAAGTACTCCCATTATTTAAGGGAATCAAAATCAAACGAAAAGATTCAGCACCACATAAGGCAAGTAGAAAAATCAGTGCAGGATTAAATAAGGAAGGAGTCAAGGTTCAGTATTGCATATAGTAGTCAGTTAGGTCCAAATTCAGGAAAAATCTAATTATTCAGGAAAAATCTAATTAAGGAAAGGCTAATTAGGAAAAGGTACCCTATAAAATAAGGTAACAAAGATCAGTTAATTTAAAATGGGCGAATAGAATTCTAGGGCTTTTAAAAAGTCTTTAAATTACCAACAATCAAGATAATTCAGAATCAATCGTGTGAAGTCATGATTCCTCATTCCCATCATATAAATATAGGTGAATGAACAAGAGTAGAAAACAAAACTAGCCATATAGACAGAAGGGAACAAGAGATGAACAAACAGAAAAGGCTAAGATTCAGTAGGACATATTCGAAGCATGGTGACCACGAAACATTAACAAGAATTAAGTAAGTAGGCTAGTAGATAGAACCAAAGTAAGGAAAATCAGGCTAACACACACAATCAAACGAAGAAACATGCTAACACATAGAGACAAGGAAAAGAAAATTAGGCTAACATACATAATCGAAGCAAAGAAACATGCTAACACATAGAATCATAGTAAAGAAAATCATGATAGACACATAATCAAACGAAGAAACATCTTTAGAAATTCGGATTTTTAGCAGAGTCAAGCTAAAAAAAAGTAAGAGCCTAAAATTGGTAAAAATAGACAAGGAAAAGGTTTTAATCATAAAGACAATCGGTCGAAACATGGTTAAAAGAAATCCAAGAAACCCTCATTTTCAAAGAAAATGAAAATGGTTCAAAGTAGAGGATCTTTAAAAAGAAACTTGAGAATAAGCAGAACATAGAAGAAGACATGCTTACAGCAAGAAAATAACACTGTTTTGAGAGATTCAGGGTTTCCAAAAGGAAACCCTAATAGAAGTTTAAAGAACCTGTTGAAACTCCACTAATCGTGACATATAGGGTGTGATTTTGCCTGAAATCACACCGGATAATCCATAAGTAGCAGAAGCAGGAGCCTTAGGTCTAAATCAACATGGCCCAGAATCCTCGAAGGTCCTAGGGATGTTGCATAGGATGATTAGAGGCCCATTGGAGGCTTGGGGTTGAAAAGAGGTGGCTAGAGATGGCCGGAAATAAACTAGGTGAAGCTTTCAGGGATTGATTTGCATAGTGGGGCTTTTGGGGTCTCAAAAATAGAGGGGATCAGTGAGCTAGGGTTTCATGGCGGCTGATGGTCGAAAGGGGTGAGACTGTAGGTGGCTAGAGAGACGGTAGAGACCATCGGAGAAGAAAGAAGTCGAAGGTTCTATAAAGATGGGAGAGGAAAAGATGAGATAGAGAGACAGAGAGACGGTCTTGAAGAAATGAGGGGTTGGGGGGTTATTAGATTTAATTTAGGCAAATAAACCTAAGCCGTTGATCTTATTTGATCACAGGTCAGATTAAATCGGGGTTGGGCTTGGTTATATTAGGGATTAGGCTGGGTAAGTTTAATTGGATTTTGGGCCAATGAAAATCTGATAGGGTGCAGGCCAAATTGGCTACAATTGAGACAATAAAGGGTTGTTTATTTAATAGCCAAATTTCCCTCTTTTATTATTTTATAAAATAGTTAAAAAGATTTTAAAAGGAATTAAAGGTATTGGACTAATTAATAACATATAAATATTAATCTAAAAAATACTAAAAATAGTTATATATTTGTAAAATGTTGTTAATTGTAGAATATGCTATAATTGCAATTATATGCAACTTAGCTTAAAAATACCAAACAAATGTATAAAAATATACAAAAATTACCTTAATTATATCGTCGTGTAAATATGAGAATGAAAATAAATTATTCACCAAACATGCTAGTTTGTGAATAATTATAGAATTTTCTACTATTAAAATAGACAATAAATTGGTTTTAAAATCGTTAAAAAAATAAGAAAAAAATACCAAAACTCTTGGGCATGTTTATATATGAATGTACATACTATTTTGAGTAAAAAAAATATATGTAAGAAAAAATTGGGTATCAACAGAACCGTAGTCCGAAAATTATCTAGGTTTTGATATTTTAGCCCAAATTGAGGCTCAAATTATGGACAACCTATTCCCCCAAACACCTGACTTGTTTTGACGATTTGCCCGACCCGTTTTGGTTGGTTTAATCTCATCCCTTTATTCTTCTCCATCCAATGGCCTATATTCCCCCAACCTTTAATATAAAAGCTTATTATAACACCATTCAGGAACTATAGAAGAGATTCACTAGCCGCAATTCCCAACCCAGGGCCTTCCATCGTCAGCCGCAACACACACGCAAAAGGGGGCTGACTTAGAAAAATGCGGAGAAGAGAGAGGACTGGACAGAAAATGGCAACCATCACCTTTCTCCAATTGAAAAAATTCTAGCAGCTCACCTCTTTCTGAATCGTTAATCAACCCCCAAAAATCCAATAAAACTGCCTTTAGCCACTACAGAAAAATAACAAAACAGATCTGAAAATGGGCACCTAAAACAGTCCCCATAACCACCCGAAAACCCATCTCAAATAACTACCAAAAATCTATCTGAAGCCAGCTCAGAAATAGACCTAAACAACCTTTATCGTCTTTATTTTATCGGCAACTAGACTTCTATTTCTGCCGTACGAAACCAGCGAAGTTCGCTCGAGAATTCTATGTCAAGTTTGTTGAGGGTCTACGTCGAGGTTCTCCGGCCAAAATCACGTTCGATCTGGGTCGAGTCTGTTGCAGAAGCCAAATGTATATAGTGTGAATGAGTCACAACTACTATACCAAAAATTATGGCAGCCACCAAATAATAAATAAGACAATAAAACAATAATAAAAGGAACACCAAAATTTACGAGGTTCGGCTAATTTTAGCTACTCCTCGGACACAACCAATATTTTATTCCTCTCCAAAATACAAGTGAAATAATACTAAAGAGAGAAGATACAAATGCCTTAAGAAGATAAGAAGGCAATGAGAGGTGTATCTAAATCCTAAACATTAGGCCTCCTTTTATAAGGGAAAAATCCCAACATTTTCTCTCCCCAACCGATGTGGGAGTTTGACTACTTCAACAAATCTCCACCTAGGCAAAATTCCACATCTTCAATTTTCTCTCGGTAACAAATTTTGGTTGTGTCTCCATCTTCAATCTTCAATCTTCAACAATGTTGATCAAATCCAAACAATGTTGAAACTTGATCGCAGTCACCACTTTTGTCAGCATATCAGCAGGATTCTCTGTAGTATGAATTTTCTTTACCATGACTCCACCTTCTTCTATGATTTCTCGTACAAAATGATACCGAACATCAATGTGCTTCGTCCTTGCATGATAAACTTGGTTCTTTGCTAATTGAATAGCACTTTGACTATCATAAAAAATATGTGATACCTTTTTGTTCAACACCAAGCTCCTTTAGCAATCCTTGAAGCCAAATTGCCTCCTTGACAGTCTCTGTAATAGCCATGTACTCTGCCTCTGTTGTAGACAAAGCAACTGTTGACTAAAAAGTAGACTTCCAACTAACTGGTGCTTTTGCAAAAGTAAACACATAACCAGTAGTTGATCTTCGTTTGTCCAGATCACCCGCAAAATCTGAGTCACAATAGCCAACTACAGACTAATTGTCTTCATGCTCAAAAACTAACCCAACATCTACAGTATTATGAATATACCGTAGAATCCACTTCACAACTTGCCAATGCTCCTTTCCTGGATTATGCATATATCTGCTTATAACTCCAACAGTTTGTGAAATGTCAGGTCTCGTACAGACCATTGCATACATCAAGCTACCAACAACATTTGTGTATGGTACCTTTGACATATACTCTCGTTCAGCTTCTTCATTTGGCGACGTAGTAGTACTCAGCTTAAAATGGGGAGCAAGTGGAGTACTAACTGGCTTAGTCTTGTCATCTATGCCAAAACGTTGTATTACTCTCTTCAAATATTTTTTCTGAGATAAACAGAGTTTCTTTGAATGTCTATCTCTTATTATCTCCATGCCAAGAATTTTCTTTGCCTCACCCAGATCCTTCATCTTGAACTCCTTCTTTAGTTTAATCTTCAACTTATCAATTTCTTCCGAATTCTTGGAAGCTATCAACATATCATCAACATATAGGAGAAGATATATAAATGAACCATCTTTAAGCTTGCGCAAATACACACAATGATCGTATTTGCTTCTCTTGTACCCTTGCTGCAACATAAACTTATAAAATCGCTTGTACCATTGTCTAGAAGATTGTTTCAATCCGTACAACGATTTTTTAAGTTTTCATACCATATTTTCCTTTCCAGCAACTTTGAATCCTTCTGGCTGAGTCATGTAGATTTCCTCCTACAAATTTCCATGTAAAAATGCAGTTTTTACATCCATCTGAACTAGTTCCAAATTCAGTTGTGCTACCAAAGCCAACATAATTCTAATGGAGGAATGTTTTACAACTAGAGAAAATACTTCATTGTAATCAATCCCCTCCTTTTGAGCATATCCTTTGGCCACCAATCTTGCTTTGTAGCGAACATCTTCTTGGTTAGGAAATCCTTCTTTCTTTGCAAATACCCATTTGCACCCAATTACTTTCTACCCATTTGCACCCAATTACTTTCTTTCCCTTCGGGAGATTGGCCAATCTCCATGTATGATTCTGATAAAGGGACTGTATTTCATCATTCATGGCAATCCTCCACTTATCTTCTTCTGAACTTTGGACTGCGTCTTTATAAGTGGCAGGAACATCATCAGCTACAATTGCGGTTGCACAAGCAACTGTCTCTATGAGACGAACAGGTTTTGTTATTTTCTTTTTTAGCCTGCTGGTTGCTATTGATTCAAGTTGTTGTTGAGGTTTCTGAGTTGGAATTTTCTCTACTGGCTCTCATTCCGGAGGATAATCTTCATTTGTTTCCTCCTCTGCTTCTTGTGTAGGAAAAATAAAATTTTCCTCAAACTTCACCTGCTTTGAAGCATCATCATCTTGTTTGGTATCGTCATTTGTTACCTTGTTTGCCATAGCAGATTCATAGAAGGTAACATCCCTGCTGAATATTACTTTCTTTGTCATAGGACACCATAAGCGGTATCCTTTAACTCCAGAAGTAATCCCCATAAAATAGCCTTCTTTGCCCTAGGATCCAATTTTGACTCTGTCACATGATAATATGCAATTGAACCAAACACGTGCAAAGAGTCATAATCTACAGCAGGCTTTCCATACCATTTTTCAAATGGTGTATTGCCATCAATAGCAGCAGATGGTAAACGATTAATAAGGTGGCATGCATATGTAATTAACTCAGCCCAAAATTCTTTGCCCAAGCTAGCATTGGACAACATATACCGTACCTTCTCCAGAAAGGTCAGGTTCATGCGTTCTGCCACTCCATTCTGTTATGGTGTATGTCTGACAGTGAAGTGTCGGACGATACCATCATTTTCACAGACCCTATTGAAACGATCATTTTTGTATTCACCTCCATTGTCTGTGCGAATACACTTGATCCTCCTGCCTGTTTGATTCTCCACCATCGTCTTCCATTTGAGAAAAATTCCCAGCACTTCATCTTTGCTCTTCATATTATACACCCATACTCTTCAGGAAAAATCATCAACAAAGGTTACAAAATAGTGCTTCCCACCCAATGAAGGTGTTTTGGAAGGACCCTAAATATCAGAGTGTACATAATCCAAAATCCCTTTAGTATTATGGATCGCTGTACCAAATTTAACCCTTGTTTTTTTTCCTTTGACACAATGCTCGCAAAACTCCAAGTTGCAAGCCTTTACTCCCTTTAACAATCCTTGATCTGATAGAGTTTTCAAGGATTTTCCTCCAGCATGTCCCAAGCGCATGTGCCATAGCCTGGTTGCTTCTGCCTCTTTTTAGTCACTGGATGTTACTGTCGCTGTCCCAATAACTGTACTACCAAGATAACGATACATGTTATTGTTCTTTTGATTGGCCTTCATTACCACTAGTGAACCAGAGCATACTCCCATCACTCCATTTTCTGCAATAATTTTGAACCCTTTTGATTCTAGGACTCCCACAGAGATGAGATTTTTCTTCAAACCCGGTACATATCGAACATTTGTTAATGTTCTGATCATTCCATCATGGTTCCTTAATCGTATTGAACCAATTCAATATGAGGTAAGATGGCTGTTATCCGTTGTTTGGATGACTCCATATTCTCCTTCTTGAAAGTGTACGAACCAATCCCTGTTGGGACACATATGATAGCTACAAGCCGAGTCCATCAACCATATGTCTGATGACGTTGACAGCTCCGTTGTAACTAATGAGAAACCTGAATCATCATAATCAGCTACATTTGAATTCATAATGGCCTTTCCATTGTTATGTTTGGCCTTATTATTCAACCTCGGACAGTATTTCTTCCAGTGCCCCTTTTCTCGACAAAAGGCACATTCATCTTTGTTGGGTTTAGATCTTGACTTAGATCTTCCTTTCTTTGTCCTCATTTGATTTTGAGAACGACCCCTCACGAACACTGCTTCTCCTTCTCCGCCCTTCTGTTTTTCTCGCTTTCTTTGTTCATAGCTGTACAAAGCCGAACAAACTTCTCTGAGAGAAACTTCGTCATTTCCATGGAGTAGAGTAGTTTCA
>MU688540.1:43598-59029 GCA_026770625.1 Nicotiana glauca | reverse complement strand
AAAAATGGCTTTTGTATTACACATAGTTAATTCCAACGATTCAATTCATCTAATACTGTTAGTTTAAATTAATTAGAGAATGGTTAGTTTGTTTAAATATTTTGTCAATCTCGTATGCTATTTATAATTTCAGTTTTAGTAATATTCGCTTATAGAATAGGATACGAAACAATCTCCCTTTATGCGAGCTCGAATGCAATTTTCTGTTTGCATTTGCCTTAATCTAATAACTAATAAGAGGCCCGAACTTATAAGCATGTAATTAATTAGGACCTTTTCTTTATTACTAGAGACGGAAAAATTGAAAAACAATGTAGTCACTTTAGGATTGTCCTTTTTAAAATAAATGAGACGAGCCTCGCCAAATATAACGCACAAGCTGTGGGGCCCTCAATAAATGGATATAATAATTGTATAGACTTCGGGACCGGCCGCTTAGTGAATTTCACGGCCTTTTCCCAAAAAAAAATAACGCGTTAGTCTCTTTAAGTGCGTACTTTAAATAACCTTACCTTCTTAAACTCGGGTGCACATTTATGTGACCCAAATCAAAATCTCAACGAAGTCGAAATGTGTCAATAATCACGAGTACATTGATTGTGACGTGGTTCGAGATGCATTTCCATGACGTTGTAATTCTTTTAAAAATAATGAATGAGACGAGCCTCGACAAACAAAAATACATAAACTACGGGGCCCTCTATACGCGTTTTTTACTTAACTTCGAGATGGGTCGTTTAGCAAAATTTCACGGCCTTACCCAACATAATGGTACACTAGTCGCTCTAGGCGTGCCTTTAATAGATTACTTTCTTAAATTTAGGTGCACATTTATGTAACCCAAATCCAAATCTCAACGGAGTCGAAATGTGTCGATAACCACGGGTATATTGATGTGACGTGGTTCGAGATACGATTTTATAACGTTGCAATTCTCTGTTAAAATAATAATAATAATAATAAAAACGATGAAGAGTTAAAACTTGCATATAAGTCCATAATTATTAAAATCAGATAAATATGCCGAATGTGACAGTTGAGCGACCGTGCTAGAACCACGGAACTCGGGAATGCCTAACACCTTCTCCCGGGTTAACATAATTCCTTATCCGGATTTCTGGTTCGCGGACTGTTAAATAGAGTCAAACCTTTCCTCGATTCGGGATTCAACCGGTGACTTGGGACACCATAAATCTCCCAAGTGGCGACTCTGAATCTCTTGATAATAGACCCCGTTTCGGTTGTCCTTTAATTGGAAAAAATCACTTTATAACATCCTTCGCGGGGTGGCGCAGGTAAAAAGGAGGTGTGACAGCTCTGGCGACTCTGCGGGGGAATATTAACCCAGAACCATTGGTTCAGGGTTAGAAATTCGAGCTTAGAATAATTGTTGTGTTTGGCTTTATCTGATTTTGCTACATGATATGTGCTTAATGTGCTAATTGACTGCTTTTACCGCTTTGATATTCCGTGAACTTTATATAAACTGTGCCGAAACCCATCTCCTCTCTGAGTCTTCTAAATCATGAAGAAGGGTGCACTTCATGTGACTTCTTTTCCGTATGGAGTCTACCCCAATTTTAGAACGAGGTTTGGATAAGTTGCTAAGCTGGCGGAGCTTCTGTATCCCCGGTACGCTACCCCTCCCCCCCGGCTCGAGTTATCCGCTCGGGTAAGCCAGGTCTAGAACAATAAACCCAGGTTTTAAACCTAGAATAACACAGCTTCATGCCAGATCCCTAGTAGGAACGCTTATTTGCATCATGTTGCATTTGACTTAGGGGACTCAACACAGGGGTTGGGTCCGTCTAGGACATGCAACCTGAAATGAAAAAGACCATCCTGCTGCATCCTGTTTGTTTTACGCATTTATTTGCTTCAGACTTGCATGCTGACCGGTTTTTAATTATTGGGGAAAATGAAAAAAAAAAGAGGAAAAATAGCAGTGTAGAGGGTAAGGGAGTTAACCACCTGTTTTGAAAATTCCAATGTCCAAGTAGTGCCCAGACTTTACCGGATTTTGAGAAAAATGAAAAATAAAATGAAAAAAAAGAGTTTTATTTTTCAAAATAGATGTTTTATTTTCCACTGAAAAAAAAGAAAAAAATATTTTCAAAATAGTCTGCTTTATTTGCCAATAAAATAAATGTGATTTGGGTTTTTAAAAAAAAAGGAAAAATATTTTGCCTGCAGATATAGTTTGTTTTATCGGGCGAACTACGCCAGTTTGATTCTCACAGGGTGTGAGATACGTAGGCAACCCTAATCGGGTCCAACCTCCCCTTTTGCAAAAATATCAAAAATATCAAATTTTAATTTTTGTCATAAATAAGTCGGTCATGTTGTTTTTGCCGGAAATAGCCGAATGTTCCCGAATGGGACGCTGGAAGGCTGACTTTGCAAAAACGGCCACCCTTGGCCATTTTTTTAGATTTTTGGCCGGTTGACCCACACAGTCTTAAAATTTTCGTCCCCGAGGTGCTGAAAGGCCGTGTTTTGCAATATCGAGTTTTCTACTTTTGAAAAAAAAATAGGAAAAAGAGTCATGAATAAGTCGGTGATGCTTTTTTGCAAAAATAGCCGAATGTTCCCGAAAGGGACGCCGGAAGGCTAATTTTGCATAAACAACCACCTTTGGTCAGTTTTAGGATTTTGGCCGGTTAGCCGACACAACCTTAAAATCTTCGTCCCCGAGGCGCTAAAATGCCGTCTTTGCAAAACCAGGTCTTTTATTTTAATTTAAAAAAAAAAAGAGTCAATGGGCAAGTGAATGCCGTTGTGATTTTTGGTCAAAATAAGCCGAGTCAGCTTCGGCAGTGTATTGAACCGTTCTTGCCGAGATAGCCTTAGAGTATCATTCAGTTGTCGAAAGGCTATTTTCGTAAAAGAACGAATAAGCTTGTGAAGTGTCATAAAATAATCCCTTCCCGGCCTCAAAATTCATGTAAAATTGAGAAGGGGCACACTTGCAAAAATATCCATTTGGTTAAAATAGGCAGATAGGGAAGGAATCTGTCAGTCTGTTTTTAATTTATAATTCTTTTGATTAGAGGATGTGGGTTGTTTTATTTTCAAGTCTGTAAGTCGTCTTTTCGTCAAAGTCTGTTAGTTTGGTCAGCTTTTAAACTTTTATTTTTAAATCAAAGTTTGTTTTATTATGAAAAACTGAAAAATCCAAAAAAATATTTTATTGTTGTTTACCTTTTCCTTGCGCGAACTACGCAAGGTCTGATTCATGCGGGGTCATGATACGTAGGCAATTTTCATAAGATTCTACCACAACTATATATGTATATATAAAAAATGAAAAAAAAGAGAGAAAAGAAGTAAGTAAAAATATTGATAATAATAAGGTCTGACTGAGTCCATTCTAATATATTTTGTTTTGAATTGTAAAGTAAGGTGAGGTGGTTGGTTTGTGGCAAGCGAACAACGCAAGATCCCCGAAAGATGGTACAGGAGGAAATAACCCAAAGATTGAAAAGCTTAGAACAGCGGTTGAAAAACACGCAAGGGTTGGCAGGTCAAAAGAGTGTTGCTTTCAAAGATCTATGTCTGTTCCCCGATGTCCACTTGCCGCCTCGTTTCAAGATTCCCAAATTTGAAAAGTACGATCGACATGGACACCCCATAGCCCACTTGAAAGGTATTGCAATCAACTAAGGAGTCTAGGAAGAAATGAAGAATTGCTAATAGCTTATTTTGGGGAAAGCCTTACGGGAGTAGCATCTGAATGGTTTTTGGACCAAGACGCATCTCGCTGGTACATCTGGGAGGACATGGCACAGGCCTTTGTCAAAAAATTCCAATTCAACATCGACACTGCCCCAGACCGCATTTTCCTTTCAAATCTGAAGAAGAAACCAAGTGAAAGTTTCAGGGAATATACCCTTAAATGGAGAAAGCAAGCAGCTCAAGCTAAGCCACCCATGGATGACCACGACTTAATCACTGTCTTCCTTTAGGCTCTAGAGCTGGATTACTTTCAGAACATGATGTCCGCGGTTGGTAATTCCTTCTTGGAGGTAATCAAAATGGGAGAAATGGTAGAGAATGGTCTTAAGACAGGCAGAATTATAAGTCAAATAGCTCTCAAGGATGCAGCTCGGGCTGTCCAACTTGAATCTGGTGACACAAATGAGAGGGATAAAGAAGTCATAATGACGTCAGGGTCAAGAAGAGGTCCCAGAAGAACACCTCGACGGTATGCGCAGCCTCGACAGGTTTTCCATAACTCCCCTGAGCATTACTACCCACCTCAGAACCCATCATACTCAGTTGATCCACCTCAGTATGTTGTCCGGTCATCAAATCATCCAAGAAAATGGGCACGGGTGTCACAAAATCTCCACCAGCCTCCGCAGAATTTCCAAGTGCCTTATAACCCATATCCAAGCTAGGAGCAGAAGCTGAAAGATAATTTTACACCAATAGGAGAGTCCTGTGCATGCTTATTTGAGAAGTTAAAACAACATGACATGATTACATCCCTTCCTCCAAATCATGTGGACCCATGTGCAAGAAGCTTTGACCCATCTAAAAGGTGTGAATACCATTCCAATGCCAGGGGCATGATGTGGAAAGTTGTCGGGATCTGAAAAGAGAAATAGAAAGGATGATCCAGGAAAAGTTGATTGTGATTCAAGACAGTGACACCCAGAATATCACGCTGAATCCTTTACCTGCACATGATGATGCACACTTTGTGGGGATGATGCCTGGTGACATGGGGTACGAGAATCCACTCAGGAATTTGCCAACTGAAATCGGAGAAGGCTGTAGTGATTCTGATAATCAGATTTGTGGCTAAATGTCAGGCTTATCAATTGGAGAGTCATGCAAGAAGGAATCTTGGTGGCTTATTTTGTTGTCATTTCTGTTGTCCAGGTTATTTCAGGGTTGTAATCTGGATATTGTCTTGTAAATCAAACCCTTCTATCTTTTCGGTTTTGTCTAGTTCTGTTGGTCATAGTACCTCATTTAGTATTGTCTAGGTTTGTTCTAAAAGTTTGTAACCCAGTTTATTGTGCTTGTTTTGTTATACAAAATCTTCCCTCGTCTGTCTAATGCAATTTTCTGTCTTCCGTTACTTCTAGTCATTTTTCGTTAATCTAAGTCTTTCATCTTTATAGTCCTTTTTCTGTCAACTCTAGTGACCTGACATGTGCGCATAATGTGGGCCTAATCTTAAAAGTTAATCGTAAAACCAATGCGAGGTGATCAGGACATTTAAAGAAAATAAGAACGGTTTGAGATTATTCGGAGCCCAAGTCATGTGAAACTGGGGCAAGTAAAAAGAAAACCATTAAAGGCTAGTTGGCCAAATTGACATGGGTCGTTCATGGTAATAAAAATGAGAGGGTTGCCCAACAGAGCTTTAAAGATACGACGAATGTTAAATCGTGTTGTGTGCTCTTGGTATATTTTGAAGATTGGAATGACGAAGGCATTTTATTCTGCTGCCCAAACACTTTATCCTTCGTCAACCCTTTGAGCTTTATTTGTTTTTCTTTCATATCCCTCCTTCAGAATCAGTAGCAAAGATTAGAAGCACAAACAGAGAAGATAAAGAAAAAAAACAACAAAAAGAAAAAAAGAGAGAGATAAGAAAAGAGAAAAAGAAAAGAAAAATACTAATAAGTGACAAGGAAATCAGGGTGGGAACTACGTTTGACCTGATTCCTCAAAGAGGATACGTAGGCGCTTCACAGCTCGGTCATAGTGTAACAAAACAAAAAAAAACAAAAAATCCTCAAGCAAGAAACTGGGGCAAAAGTTGTGTTTATTATAAATAAATCTAGTTTCGAATGTTGTAATTTTGAACAAATTGATTTGTTTTGAGCCTTTAAATACCCTTTCTTTCTAGCCCTATCCAAATCCTACACTACGGTCCAAAGAAAGACCTTTTGACCAATCTTCAAAAGAGGCCAAGTCGGGCAAACGAGAGAGTCTTATCGGCGAGCATAACACTTTGATCCCCAATAGAAAAGACTCTGATCCCCAGCAGAAAAGACTCCGGTCCCCTGCAGAAAAAAAGGTAGAAAAGAGAGTCTTATCGGTAACACCCCAATCCCCAGCTGAAAAGTGATACAAATGAGAGAGTTTTATCGGTGAAAACCTTCACAGGCACCATGAGGAGATTGTAAGCTGAGAGAAAAACCGAAATGAGAGAGGCTTGATAGTGAAAACCCTTCGGGCACTACAAGTCGAACAAAGATTGAGAATCAGATGGGAAAGCCCCAGACGAAGATTGTGAAAGGCGAATTAACGGCGGAGGATAGGCTATGTGTGCATGTCATGGCCATTAGAGTTGGTATCCGCGTTTGATAGGTTTTTATTTTATAATTTTTCTTTTTAGAGAGTCATCCTCTTCCTTTGTCTTTTATTCTGTTCCTTTTATCTTTCTCCTTTCATCAAAAATTCCCCAACAAAGTCCATTAGTGAGAAATGACTTCAAAATCTGCCATCAACTTGCCAATTATGCAAGACGTGACCTGATTGGTACACCCAAGTGGTATAAGTCAGGAGGGAACAAACGCAAGGCCAGTGTCAAGAAGGAAATCCCCAGCAAGAGGAGATTGACAAAGGAATGGATCATTGTCAAGGAGGATATCTCCAGCAAAAAGCGAAGGTTAATGACCTCAAGGCCAAGGCCAGTGGACAAATCAAAGAACAATGCGGAGAGCGATGAGCATCTTTGGAAATGCACATGAGACTCGAGGGTTGGGAAAAGCCAGTTCCCGAGCTATGCCACAAAAAGAGGAGGGATATCCCTAGCAGGAAAGGTATTTCAGTGACACGGATGAACGAAGAAAGTGGTTCATCAGTAAAACATGCAAGATCCTCAAGCAGAGTCACTGTAATAGGAATGTGGAGGGTAAGGATACAAGTGGAAAACAACGGGGAGAGGTTTGTGAATAAGGAGTCGTCAAGAAGGTAGGAAATTACCAACCAAGTTTCAAGATGGCCAAACGACGCAAGGCAGGGCAGGTCGTGCTAAGACCAACAAATAATATCATCCCCAACAAGTTTTGATAGTATAATGGAATGCAAAGCAGGGAAGGAGAGAAGGAGAACCATCCCCAGCAGGAACAAATTTTCTCTGATTTGATATAGGAAAAAGGAAATGACATTGATGGAAAGGCATGCCACGAAGAAGATTATCAAACTGGGGCAGAAAATTTTCCTTTCACTTGGAAAATTTTCTGGAAGTCAAGTATCCCCTTGGGGAAGAAGAAATATAACACCAGTTTTAAGAGAAGTGGTCTTTGAACCAGTATTATCCCCAACGGTGTTGAAAGAAAGAAAATAACAAATTTTAATGAAAGGAATTGTACCCCCGGTGGACAGAACAAAAAGACGAAACTGGTGTGCAGAAAGAGCAAAAGCCAGTGTCATCCCTAGCAGCTTCCAGAAGAATGAAGCACCGATTTTGAAGGAATAAAATTCCCCCAGCAGCGTTTTCTCGACAACGTTATCCCCAGCTGATAACATTTTTATCCCCAACAATGTTGAGAGAAATTAAAAATTTTGAAGGAAGTAGTTTTGGAAAAAAAAGAAGAAGAAGGGGAAGGAAGGAGATTTCCCCAGCAGTATTATCCCCAGCAGGTAAGTAATTAATTCCCCATCAGTGTTATCCCCAGCAGTTTCGAGGGAAGACAACACGAGTTTAGTAAGAAGGAAGTGGTTGCAAAGAGGAACAATGGCAACACGAATGCAGATAAGGTAAGTTGTTGAAGTTGGGAGCCCGTCCGTAGAACGGAGGCATTACCTTTTTATTTTGTTGAAGTCAGGTACTCATTTGAGGAAGAAGGAAGATAACACAAGTTGTAAAGGAAGTAAGAAATCATCCCCAGCAAGAATGTCATTTTTCAAAACTGACAAAATTTTTCTTTGTATGTAACAGGAGCAAAGCAGCTGCAAATTTTCTCCTAAGATGAAAACATCTTAGTCTGATGAATTTCTCCTAAGATAAAAACATCTTAGTCTGATGAATTGTTTCTCCTAAGATGAAAACATCTTAGTCTGATGAATTGTTTCTCCTAAGATGAAAACATCTTAGTCTGATGAATTGTTTCTCCTAAGATGAAACATCTTAGTCTGATGAATTTCTCCTAAGATAAAAAACATCTCAATCTGATGAATTGTTTCTCCTAAGATGAAAACATCTTAGTCTGATGAATTGTTTCTCCTAAGATGAAAACATCTTAGTCTGATGAATTGTTTCTCCTAAGATGAAAACATCTTAGTCTGATGAATTTCTCCTAAGATAAAAACATATTAGTCTGATGAATTGTTACTCCTAAGATGAAAACATCTTAGTCTGATGAATTTTTTTCAAGATAATAAGAAGTCAGTTGGAAAGACTTAGAAAAGATAATAACAAAGAAGTGAAGGCAACAGCCGGAAAGACCCAGATAAGAGAAAAAAAGGGAATGGCAAGAATTGGAAAGTTGAAAGCAACAATTGGAAATTTCAGATAAAACAATAAGAAGTGGGAAACAAGTAGAAGGTTTCAGATAAAACAACAAGAAGTAGGAAGCAACAATTGGAAGGTTTTAAGTAAAACAACAAAAATGGACCTAGTCTGATGAATTATCTCCTAGAGTCAAAATCTCAATCTGATGAAACTTTCTCCTGAGATCACATAAATTTGGACCTAGTCTGATGAATTATCTCTAGAGTCAAAATCTTAGTCTGATGAATGCTTCTCCTAAGATATCAAAATCTCAGTCTGATGAATCTTTCTCCTGAGATTACGCAAAAATGGACCTAGTCTGATGAATTATCTCCTAGAGTCAAAATCTTAGTCTGATGAATGTTTCTCCTAAGATATCAAAATCTCAGTCTGATGAATCTTTCTCCTGAGATCACACAAAATTGGACCTAGTCAGATGAATTATCTCCTAGAGTCAAAATCTTAGTCTGATGAATCTTTCTCCTAAGATATCAAAATCTCAGTCCGATGAATTTTTCTCCTAAGATCACATAAATTTGGACCTAGTCTGATGAATTATCTCCTAGAGTCAAAATCTTAGTTTGATGAATGTTTCTCCTAAGATATCAAAATCTCAGTCTGATGAATCTTTCTCCTGAGATCACACNCACAAATTGGACCTAGTCTGATGAATTATCTCCTAGAGTCAAAATCTTAGTCTGATGAATCTTTCTCCTAAGATAAAAGAAGAAATCTCAGTCTGTTGAAACTTTCACCTGAGAGGAATACATTTCACTCTTTACATTTTAAAACAACAAAATGGACCTAGTTTGATGAATTATCTCCTAGAGTCAAAATCTCAGTCCGATGAATCTTTCTCCTAAGATCACGCAAAAATAGACCTAGTCTTATGAATTATCTCCTAGAGTCAAAATCTTAGTCTGATGAATCTTTCTCCTAAGATAACAGAAGAAATCTCTGACTGTTGAAACTTTCACCTGAGAGGAATACATTCCAGTCTTTAAATTTCAAGTGCTGAAGTTGGGAGCCCGCCCATATAATAGAGGAATACATTTCAGTCATTACATTTTCAAGTTTTGAAGTTGGGAGCCCGCCCGTATAACAGAGGAAATACATTTCAATCTTTACATTTCAGTATTTACATTTTAGTCTTTAAATTTCAAGTTTTGAAGTTGGGAGCCCGCCCATATAACAGAGGAATACATTGAAGTTGAAATCAGCAAAGCGGAGGGTTACAACAGAAACTCCCAGCATAAATTCAAAATTAGAAAAAAGGCAGTAATGGTCAGTTCAAGCTTCGAAGAAAAATAATTCGAAGCTCACAAGAAAGAATATGAGTCAAGTCAAGAATGAAGAAACATCAGAGGAAGCAAGACCACAAGAAACACAGGAAAGAGCAAGTTTAAGAGCTAGATGAGATCTTGTAACTCATAGAATAGTTTAGTCTAGCTTCTTATTTTCTTCTAACCCGGTGTAATAAGGAGGTTGGCAAGAAGTAGCCGCAGTAGTAACAGCAAAAGCCCAGTTCCACGGTAGTCCCAGCTACCAAAACTTCCCGAACTACATTGACCTGATTCCCTTTTTGCCAGGGATATGTAGGAGACCTTTTGAAGCAAAGGTTCGGTCAAATCTTTCAAAAAATGCTTCACACGGAGTACTCAAACGGGCAAAAATCGCTCGCTCACTTTATCTTTGCACGAAAGCTCTTCATGTTTTCGGACAAAGAGGGGCAGCTGTAAGCACATGATTTTTGCCCTATATGAGAAATACTCCCAAAAATTCAAAATAAAATAGTTTTGTGTCGTTTGCAATTGTTGTAAATTTTGTGTTATTTTTCTTTTATTGTTTGCATTTGTGCGTGCATGTTTATATGTTAAATTAATGAAAATACAAAAATATGCATTTAGGATTTAATTTTTACAATTAGAAGTAATTAAGTTTGTCTTACAAAAATGAAAAATTACAAAAATATGTATTTTTGCATTTTTTAGCATTTAATGTCCAATTGTGTGATTTTATTTTTAATTGATATTTAATTAGTGGGATAATTGTTAGTAGGAGTTAATTAGTTATTTTTGATAATTCAATTAGTTCTTGTAATTTAATTTAGGATCTTTAAGTGTTAATTTTGGATCAAATAAACGAAACGAGAGCAAAAAATATGAAAGGAAAATCGGATTGGGCCACTTATTCTAATTTGAATTAACCTGGCCCAAGTGTCTCACAAGTCCAACCCAAAACCCACATGGTCAACCGGACCAGGTCTGCCCTATAACCCAAACAACCCCCCCTCATTTTCATTTCATTTCCACTAAAAATGAGACAACCTAAACACCCGCCCCCCTTTCTCATCTTCCTCACACCACCCCCCTCTACGCCGACCACCCTCAGTGAGCAAACAGCCCAGCTCGCCCTCACGACCAGCATCGACGACCATCCAGCCCGCCTTCAGCTTGAACCCGTCGACCAGCCACTCCTTCCAGTCGACCATAAGCTGTTCGTCGTCAACCACCCAGCGACACGTCGTAAACAAACCAGCCCCCTCGTACCAGTCGACCTGCTCGTCGTCCCCCATCGTCAAGCTCCCGTCGACAACCCACAGCCCAACAACCCTCCAGTCACGAGCTTCAGCCAGTCAGCCCGTCGCCATCTCCTTCATCATCATCTTCTTCCTCAAACCAACCAGCCCCGTTACCAAACGACCACCCACCATTTCCAGCCATGAACCAGCTCCAAACGACCAGCAGTCACGCCGGGTTCCTCCATGTTCGTCGTCAGTCATTGTCATCTGTTTTATTCGTCGTCGTCGTCTTCAGTTGTTCGCTGCTCATCTTTTGTTTTGAGATGTTCGCTGTCGAAACAGATTTTGTTTGCGTCAAAGTTGAAGTCTTCGTCCGAGATTCTAGTTCAATATTGTTGATTTCGTTTAAAGTCGCGTCAATGTGCAGTCGTAATTGTTGCTTCATTTTGTTTTAATCGGAAGGCTCCTTCAGGTTTGTCCTTCATCATCTTTTTTTTGTTAGGATGGTTCTATTTTAATAGTTCTGTAAATATTTAGAGTTTATGGCTTGTGTTTCATTTTGTGTTCATTATTCTACCATGCTTTAGCTTCGTTTTGATTGTCTCTTATTAAGTCATTGATCCGGTTTGTTTGTGATTATTTAGTAGTGGTCTGTTAAGCTTTTACTTTCCTTGGTTGTTCATCAGGTTTTGCATATAAGTTCAGTTTGTTGATTCATCATACTATTGGATTCTTTCTCATTCATTTGTGTCTAAGTTAACCAGGATTGGTTCCCAATATAGTTAGCTTATTCCCTTTGATCTAATGCTGTATGATTCAATCTGAGTTCATGGGATTTATTGTTCGAATTTGATTAGGAATTTGGTTATAGATGTAGTGATTTGGTGTTAAATTAGGAATCAGTTTTAGTCAGTTGATAGTTTTGTTACAGATTGAAGGTTTGGGGGCAGAACAGTAATTTCAGTAATTTTAGGGGTAATATGGGAATTGAAAACTTGAAGAATTATTTAATTTGAGTGCTCTGTCTAATAAGCACTAATAATATTAAAATAAGGCATTGTTTAATACATAGTGGGGAACAAGACATAGTGGTATGGGGAGGTGTTAAAAGAAGTAATTAAATACGTCTACCCAGAACTTTGAATTAAGTAACGAGTAAGACAAGGGTCAGTGGGGAACAAATGAATTAAAAGGAGGGAAACCATACTCTAGTGGGATTTTAGAGATTATGGGCATGATATGTCTTGAATAGTTCAAGGTTTAGAGGGTTGTGTGTCACACCTCCTTTTGGCGCTACCGCACCCCGCGAAGGGCGTGGTAAAGGGAGTTTTTCCAATTAAAGGACAATCGAAACGGGATTTATTATTAAGATTCAGAGCCGCCACTTGGGATATTTATAGTGTCCCAAGTCGCCGGTTGAATCCCGAATCGAGGAAAAGATTTGACTCTATTTAACAGTCTGCGTACCAGAAATCCGGATAAGGAATTCTGTTAACCCGGGAGAAGGTATTAGGCATTTCCGAGTTCCGTGGTTCTAACACGGTCGCTCAACTGTCGTATTCGGCTTATTTATCTGATTTTTAAAATATGTTACAACTTATGTGCCACTTTTAACTTTTAACCGCTTTTATTCAAATTATTAAAGAAAATTGAAAGTCGTTTAAAACATGTCTTTGGATCGCGTCACATGAAATGCACCTGGATCCTCAACACATTTTATTCAATGTTTTGGGATTCGGATTTGGGTCGCATGAAATGCACACCCAAATTTAGGAAGACAAAATTATTAAAGACGCGCCTAAAGAGACTAACGCGTTATTATTTTTGGGGAAGGCCATGAAATTCGCTAAACGGTCTGTCCCGAAAATTAAGTATTTTAATATATACATTTATGAGGGCCCCGCAGCTTGTGCGTTTTATTTGGCGAGGCTCGTCTCATTTATTTTTTTTAAAAGGATAATCCTAAAGTGACTACATTTTCCTATTAGGTTTGTCTCTAAAATAAAAGAGAAAAGGTCCTAATTAATTTACATGCTTGACAAGCTTGGGCCTCTTATTAGTTATTAGATTACAATAGATGTTAACAGAAAATTGCACTCGAACTCGTAAAAATGAAAAATTGTTTCGTGCCTTATTCTATAAGCGAATTACTAAAGATTAAATTATAATATGCATACGAGATTGACAAAAAATATTAAAACAAACTACCCATTCTCTAATTAATTTAAACTAACATTTTTAGATGATTGAGACTAATGGGATTAACTACTAGAAGATGTTATTAACTGGATTCAAACACTAGCCTATATACTGCCTGATGACTAAGCTAAAATAATAGAACATTACTGACTACATCACTACAAAAACTGTCCAGTGGTCGAAATTTTCATAGTATATAGAATGACCTAAGTACAATCTGTAAAAAAAAAACTAAATCAAATTTATAACTTCAACTCTTTATATATATTCATGCTTCATGTTTCAGCTTACAACATTTGCAAAGTTATAGCCATGTACCTGGTATAGGAAGCAAAGAAGAGGAACATCAGCAAAGTAACAGTAGCATACAACAACAGCAACAAACAGCAACAACCAATAACAACCAGTAATAACTAGCAAGCAGAAAACCCGGGGACAGATTTAAAAACCAACAGAAAATCCAGCAGAAACCAGTGAAACAGTAACAACTAATCCAATAGCACAACCCAGGAAATGCCACTTGAAACCCAGCAAACCAAAGTGCAATCACAGGCAGAAACAGAAGGGAACCAGATGCAAGAGATGCGGTAGAACAATTCTAATTCTCAAGCTTTCAAAAGAAGTTCTCTCTTAGACTTATTAAGGAAGAACTCACAAGACTGATTTTTTCGGACTAAAAGAAGACCATTATTCTATTCGGCTCTCAAAGTATTTTTACCTCCAGGGATTCAAAAAAGGACCCTTTTTCAGACTAAAAAAAAACAGGCCTCTTTTCTGTCCGAGTCCCCTCTATTTATAACCCCCTTGAGATACTTAAACAAATATCACGACCATCCCTTGCCCATGATATTCCCTTACAGCCCATTACTATGTGTCTTGTGCCATTTTTAATTCATTTGTCCCCCACTACCATTTGTCCACTCTATTAATTAATTCAAAGCATGGGTAGGTGTATTTTAATCACTACTTTTAACACCATTATGTCTTGTTCCCCTCTATGCATTAAACAAGGCCTTATTTTACTATTATTAGAGCTTAGTGGATAGAGCACTCAACATAAATAATTCAGCAAGTTTTTAAATTCCCGTATTACCCCTGAAATTACTGAAATTACTATTCTACCCCCGAACCTTCAATCTGTAACAAAACTAACAACTGACCAAAAACTGATTCCTAATTAAACACCAAATTACTACAGCTATAACCAAATTCCTAACCATATTCAACAATTAATCTTATGAACAAACTCCTAATCAACAACATTTAAGAATCACTTCAACAAAGTCAGATTCACATCAGAAACAAACTTAACAGAACAAACAAGTAGGTTTAAACTACTAAAAATCAATCATCCATTGAACTCTAAATTAAAACCAAACCAAGATGAAGGATTCAGTGAATAAACTATCAAACTTCTAGATTAAGAACAAATGAACACTATAAACATACTGAACGAAAACAAACTGACTTCATATGCAAGAAATGATGAACAACAAAGGAATGTAAAAGCTCAACAGAACTCTACTAAATAATCACAAACAAACCGGAATCTCATTCATATGCTCATATCAAAATCAAGTGAATAACCACCTACATACTAGCAGAGAACAAACAAAAATCTGCTAAAGCAAAACTTAGAGAAAATGCCAAATAAGGCCTCGAACAAATCAAAAAAAAAATTAACCGCGAGGCGGCGTTATACTCAAAACACGACGAACCGTAGATGAACCTCGACATGGAAGCTTCGAAACTCGCCGGGAAAACAAAAATGAGAGGCATGGCTTTGTGTGTGCGTGTATGGTCGTTCATGCTGGTCGACGGACTGTTAGCGACGTGAGTAGTCGACGAGGCTGGTGGTTATCGATGGGAGCTTGGAGATGGCAGTGATGGTCGTTGGCTGGACGACGACAGTCAGGTTCAGGGGTGGGGCTGGACGGTCGCTTGGTTGGTGGATGAAGATGATGAAGAAGAAGGAGGGCAGCCATGGCTGGCTGGAGATGGCGGAACTGGGCTGGTCGTTGTTTGGGTATCGATGGTGGCTATGGCTACTGGTTCGTTTGGAGGCTACGAAGCAGGTGGTTTGTTACGGCTGGTGGGAGGTGGTCCGGCGAGCTGGGCTGGTCGTTAGGGTGACGGATAGCCATGGATGTGAGGCTGTAGATGAGGGTTGTTTGGGTGATGGGTTGTTTGGAGAAGATGAAGAGGGGGGGCGGGTGTTTTAGGTTTAGGGTTTGTTTAGGTAGTGTAATGAAA